>JAECUM010050496.1:0-24774 GCA_016617855.1 Megalonaias nervosa | reverse complement strand
GGTTGTGTAACGGTTTCATATTTCACAGCTTCCGAGTACAGCATAGTAACTGTATCAAGACTGCTCTGGGCGGCAGCAAGAATTTCTGAATAGACACTATTCGTTGTGTATTTTGCCAGCACCGGTAGCAACACCGGTCACTATCGACATGATTCTCGCAGTTTCCATCAAGTAAAAAGGTTAACGGTGGTCGCGGGGGCGAGACCACAAATTGCATTTGCGACAATACACACGCGTTTGTATTTTATGGGAACGGAGGTTCTCTTGGTGAATTAATATTACAACTGTTCTTCCGCATCGGTTATTTTTTCGCGTCGGTGACTTTCAGGGTTCACAGTTCTTCTATTAACAATGTCACCGAGAAGTATAATTGCTCGACAAACAGACCTTGCCCAGTTGCATCGCAACCGCGTGAAAAACTGCTGAGTCCCTCGTTAAATATTTTACGCGACTCAAATACTATGTCTGCAATGAGTCGACGAAGTTTGTCTTTATTAGTGTCGCAGACAAGGTCAATTATGATTCGCTACCGCAAATTCCCCATTGTTTTGCCAAACATGGCATTGTTCATCAGTTTCAAGAAGACCTTTTCAGAATCATTCGTGGCGACCGTACGCAGATCCGTTTTCATTTGGATATACGAGACCATCTACGCGGGTCTGCGCGACCGTAGCACCGGTGGACAACCTTGGTGACATCGGTGAACTTTCCTTTGAAAGCGCTTTAACTTTTCGGGAGGGCAGGGTCGTATCCACCCACGCGGGGGTTGTTTGGAAATCCTGCCACGTATACCACATTCAACAAACAAATGTCTGTGAGCAGTTTAAAGTGGATCTTAGTTTTCAACAGCAATTCATCACAAGCCATTCCACATGACGCTATCGCAAAACTCTTCAAAAACATACGCGAGAGGCGGAACATCCGTGCGCAGGCACAAGTCATGGTAGTCGCCTAAATTTCGACAACCATAAGACACGGACCAGGTGTTACTCACTTTCGCGCGCAGTCGTCGGCGGAAATGCCATCACGGGGCAACGATAAACAGAAGTCCTCGATCGGATGGCAACTGAGTCTCAGAAACCTTCTTTCCAGTAGTTCGTGTACTCGTACAGGTAGGTTCCTTAACGACTGAGAAACTTAAACGCTTCGATGTCATCGTGGAGAACCACACCGTATCGACGAGTGGTCGCGATTTGATCGTTGCCTCCAGCCGCAAGGTTGTCCACAAGTTTTTCCAGGCCGGAACTGAAGCTGGCCAAGGCGAAACGTCATATATTTTTCCATGTTTTTAGGAATAACACTTACTACCTCATTCGATGCTGTTGCGATTCCATGCATAATCAAAAATGATCATCATACTAACGCAGGTGATGACACACAACTGAAACTTTGTTTAGTTTGGGTAAATTCGAAACTGTAGGTTGCATTCGGTGTGTGCGGCTCCCTTGTACGCGTCAATGATGTGACAATGATCGCGATCTTCTTCATCAGTGGAGTTCAAAGTTTCTTCGTAGATCCAGCGATGAGACGCTACGAATATCATCAATGGTCATAATCATGTCGGCTAGCGAAGAACTTTATACTTGAAGCCCTTAAGCTCTAACCTCGACCGATTAGATAAACATTTTATTCGAGTCCTTTACGCGGTACAGTATTGGCTGCTCAGTTGCTCTGTTGCGTCTGACAACAATATAGAAAAATCTGCATGGGACTTGTTCGGCAATATGCATTATATTTGACTGAACCGTAGGGACGGCTTTAGGAAGGGAAACTTCAGTGGGAACGTTCAAGCATTCCAAATCTGCACAGAACTCATTCAGGCCTTCATTTTCCGCAGCACCGTGGTGACTTTTCAAATGCTCTTGTCAGTCTTTGTCATCATCTTATTCTGCGGCTCCTCGCTGACCAGTCCCGACCCTCCGCAGTACAAAGTCATATTTATCAAGGAACTCTTGGGTGGAAAATACATACAAGCAACGTCAAGACGGAAAATTTTTCTTCTCATGCTTGATGGTGCCACGTCTCTGGACCATCCATTTGTTCAACAACAACAGATCAACCTTGGTCAGTTCGCGTGCATGTAAGAATTAGTCAAATCGGCCAAAGGCCGCTGTTCTAAGCGATGTCAGCGTTGAGTCGTGCAAACCTTTTCAGTATGGTCTCTGAAGCCTGTACAGGAAATTCTATTTTACAAAACTTAAGTTCACCCAAGTGAAGTCGGTATTCTCGAGGCTGAACCGCATTATCGTGTCGGGGGTGCAGCGTTGACAAGATCACTCATTCAAAACACTGGCTGGTGTCGTTTTTCACATTTACCACTACCCAATGCGGAATACACGCACGCTGATGTTGAAATATAGCTGGATCCGCGGAAAGGCTTTTGCGGGAAAATCTTAAAATGAATTTCCACGCATCTGGAAAGAGTCCACCCTATATCTTCTCGGGTGAAATCATCAAACTTCTAGAGGATCTTTGTAAAATATTTATTGATTTCATCTTTGATGATAAGGGCACCACAGGTACCCGCTTGATTTCTTGAACCCGTCATTGGAACCTTTGCCTGAGGAAACCCGCGGCGTAGTAAAGTCCGCAACGAGAATAATGTTTACCTTCAAACAGAACATGAGTGGCGTTACGCACGCGCCAATGTTGATATGAGTTCCAGACGAATGTTCGAGAGAAGCTTCACATCGTTTTTTCCTGGTTTGTATGCGTGTGGGATAATTGCCAGCTAATCTTCGAAATCACGGACGAGCTGGTGCGATTTATACTCGACATGAACTCGCTGACGAGCGTACACGACAGCCTTACGGCAATAGTAGCTGTGATACGAAAACGGTCCTGTTCGTCAGCGACCATGCGTGCAATTTTAGCCTGGCTGGTCCGCAAAGAAATTTTAATACGTAACTGCGCGGTTCTTGAATGTACCTATCTCACAGTCAGCTTCTTTTCGTCCGGGAGAAGTCCTAACAATGCAAGCATATCTGATTTTCTTGCACCTCTCGGTAAGCGTATCCTCGGCTTTTCACGAATTGCTTGATAACAAGTATGGTAGGCAAATCCATTGAGTAAAAGCATTATTTAATTGTTTGTCGGTCAATAGAATTTTGTAAAATTATTTTTACTTTACCGGAATTGCAATTCGTCTTAAAAATGCAATTCATTACCTGCTCAGGCTAGTGCAATTACATTTTTTAGTTGAAGTGTACATGTCTCGGTTTATCAATGTTAAAAGTCGCATACGTGGTCGCACACACGTTTATCAGTGTTAAAGGTCGCATACGTGGTCGCACACATGTTATCAATCATCAAAGCTGGTATCTACTGTAACAATTCCTGTCTCAAATAGTTAAAATTAGCACACCCACACCAACACCCACACCCATACCTACACCCACAAACCATAAGTTGGTCAACTGACTGTTGTGGACTTCAAACTGAAAAACTTCTGTCCATCTTTGAGAATTATAAAGACGCATAACAAAATTGTTTGAAACTAATCCGTTCGCCACAATAGTTAATGCTGTTCTTGGAATTTCCCGGCTAATCAATATTGCAGCGGGACTCCGTAGAGCAGTTTAGGGGCACTCTCGTAGAAGTCGCTCGGACTGGACCCTTGTTTGTACGCACTCGCATTTTCTGCAGGGGGTACAGTCATGGGGAGTGTGCAGAAGGCTCCAATGGTGATATTTAATTTAAAAAAATCTCAAGACCCTGTTTATTAAATATTGTTTTGTCTGATAAAGTAAGCGTGGCCTATGGCAGACTAAGCGAAAATGTGTGGGATCGCAGAGGCATCAGTCCACAAAAAAACACTTCAGGTCTACAAAGCTGTTTTGTTTCTGACGCTGCCTTTTGTAGACGCCATGCCAAGAAGAGGAACCATTTTCACCTGGGCTGCTTGAGGAAACTGATGAGGATAAGATGGCAAAAAATGTGATATAAACATTTACCATTATAAAAGTTCTAATGTTCAGATTCTGTATTAATTTCTTTTTTAGTGACAGACTTAGCAACATTGGATAAAATTTAATTATATTCATATGGGTTAAATTTAAGCGGAGCCTTGAGAAACAATCAATGGCTATGACAACAATAACTGACAATTATGAATACAGCCTTGAGAAACTCTAAATCACTTTAGCATAAAATTTTCAGATCATTATTATTATTATTATTATTATTATTATAACGTTATTTTCTACTTATATTAAACTATAACAAGTATTATTCTAATAAGGTCTGCAAGAAACACTTGATTTGACGTCACAATATCATTAAAAATATTGTCTGCATGCAATTTAGCATATTAGTAAAGTTTTTAAACGAAATGTTACTGATTTCTAAAACATGAAAATTAAAGAAAACGTATCCTGAAAGGTTTATATAATATAGTTGTAACATTTCAAAACTTACTTTCAGACTTCACAATCTGCTACTAAAACGTTTTTTTCCTGGGAAAAATGTTTAAAAATACCGTGAAATAATTTTACATTATTGATTCAAGGAAAGAAATATGCAAAAGAATTACCTATTGTTCATGCACTGCCTTATACGGACTTCTTTTTTAGAAAAATATTATATAATTAAAATAAAAACTTTGTCAAGGGACGATCTAAGGTAAAGAACTGTAGCCGCGACCATCGGAAATCCGAGAAAGTCCTGGCTAAGACGCCGAAAAGCCCATATAAACTCCGTGCTGACTTCTGAGAAACTCTGAATCTGGGAGTGAAATATCTGCCGTTCTCTGGGTAACAGCCCCAGGGCAAATTTCTACAACCATGCGCTCGCAAGGGCAACCGTACTTTGCTCCTGATAACAACAAAACCACACCTTAATAATTGTGATTTGAAACCTACATTACTTAGTGTATTAGCTAAGTGTGTATAAATCGAATATATGTCAAAATGGTTGAGACTATCAATATAAAAACATTTAGCTTTTAATGGATAATACCGTAAGGGACAGTGAAGCAAGAAATTTACGGAAGTGTTTCTGATTTAAATGAAAGTATGAAATATAACGGGATTCATACCAAGTATAACGTGATTCATACCAAATATCGTTTAACATTGCAATACGGTAGGTATTAATGAATAAATTAATACTGACCAAAAATGTTGACAACACTATGCACCCCTGCTTTACTACTGTGAGCTCTGCAATTATTGAACATAATTTATTCCACCCACAAACCCCCCAAAAAATTCGAGGATTGATTTCTGTCCATTACAATAATTGTGTCACATACTGACACCCTTGATAGATCCGATAAATACACTTGATTTTCTTAATCCCATAATCAGTGAATTGCTAATTAAAATCTGCGATAAACAAATAGAACTTTGTGCGATTATGATACAACATCATCTCTACTTATGTTATTAATCTAAGGGACCGCTCCGGTGGATTAGTGGTTAGAACGTCCGCCTGGGATGCGGGTGGTCGCAGGTTCGAACCCCAGCCGAGTCATACCAAAGGCTTATAAAATGATACTAACAGCTTCCTCGCTAGGTGCTCAGCATTAGGAGGTTAGTGTTAGGACTGATCGGCCTGGTGTCAGGATAATGTGACTGGGTGGGGCATCATGCTACACGTCGGCGGCATGATGCCCCAGTGCTAGAAAACATCACTATAAACTGCCACACTGCAGACATCGTAGCGATGTGACTGAAATAATTGTTACAGCTACGTTAACAATCCAAATCACACACACACACACACACACACACACACACACACACACACACACACACACACACATCAATCTAAGTAGAATTTTTTTCGGAGCTTAATAGCAGTTTGTTTTCGGTGCTTAACAGGGAACTTTATATAATTATGTTGTGTGCTTCGGATGCAGTTTATGATACAGTAAATTCATACTTAATCTCGGCGACAAAATGCAGGTCATTTGTGTGTTTTCACTGCAGTTAGTTTATTAGTTGATATGTCTGGAGGTCAGTTGGTTTGATTTTAATATCTGCATTGAAGTAGAATATATTTGTCACTGAGGTGTAAATTTATCATCGATTTCTAACGTACCTGACAGTAAATCAAGAATTTAATATTTGCAATAAAAAGTCAAATATGTTTGTGCCTGAAGTATAAATCTTTTGTCATTGATTTCTAATATAGCTGACAGTTAATCAGTAACGTAATATTTGCAATAAAAAGATAGAATAGTGTGTCGTTAAGGTGTAATTCTGTTTGTATAATGGCGAGTGCAAACTGCCGTTGATTCGGTACCAAATACCTGCGGCAAAAGAAGAATTATTCTGTTAGATCGCTATATGAATTCATCTCGAATTCTCGATCGAATTCCAAGTTGATTAATTTATTCTATCTGTGAAATAAAGCAGGATTTATGTGAGGATATTATTCATCTCCATCGTTGATTACCATTCCTAGACATTTAATTTATCGTATCTGCAGAAAAAGAACGGCTAATTGCTGATCAATGCAATGGTTCATTCAATGGTCA
The DNA here is from genome assembly GCA_016617855.1 of Megalonaias nervosa. Lineage (NCBI taxonomy): Eukaryota > Metazoa > Mollusca > Bivalvia > Unionida > Unionidae > Megalonaias > Megalonaias nervosa. The sequence goes on along the minus strand of JAECUM010050496.1, from coordinate 18,293 downwards.
TTGTCCACACAAAGAAAACAAATTTTTTACAAAAAATATTTTGCTTCATCAAGGTGGGTCTTCATCTTTGATTGCTTTTGGATGCAACAGTTGATACGTTTTCCATAAGATACACCAAAATGCAATATGATTCAAATCAGATCTCCGCTGTCCTACGTGAAGATCTGACGACGACCGCTTAAGGGTCATGTTCTGGTGACCTTTGAAAAGGCAATGGAAATGCAGCTTTCAAAAATCTGAAAGTGAATCTGATTGTTGGTACACATTCATGCTCGTCATCCACACTGCTTAGTCTCCAAACGCGAAGATATAAGACTTCAAATGATTGGTTCATAAAATTAACGATTATGGTAATAACATAGGTTACCAGAACAGGATCCCTAAACGGTCGCTGTCAAATCTTCATGTATAACAGTGGAGATCTGATTTTAATCAGATTGCACCAAAATGTAGACTATTCATTATAGTTAAATTGTGTCTTTGTTGATACCAGCCTGTCTAGATAAGTTTTATAAAAACGACAAAGTCCTGTTAAGTTTGTCCCTGTCCTTTCTTTGACTTTGGAACAAGACTTTGTAATTGTTTTGAAGTATGTTCGAACAAAGTTAATGAAGACCGACTTTCGAGGTTAACGCAGTCAGAACAGCTGGAGAGAAGAAGACCTCTCGAAACCTCGATTGTTGACATTAAACCTTGAACATAAAGGCGATGGTTTTCAAACCCGGGACTTACGCAAGGCGAGTAATATCACACAGAGCACGGCAAGTCATATCGTATTGCACAAAATGACACATGTAGTACACAGCAAGTAATGCCGCATAGTACATTGCGAGTAACGTTGTATAAAATTCGAGTTACGTCATGTTGTCTATATATGGTGACAGGAGAGTAACACCTCTACTCGTAATCTATACGATTTTGCGATCATATGCAAATGAGTAAGTTCGTTAGAAGTGACAAGTTTTACGACATGAAATATTAATTGTCGTAAACACAGGTATAGAAAAACGCTTAGCTACTAACCAAAAGCCCAAAAGGAATCTGAAAATGGTTTTACGCTTCTATGGTTATAAACTAAGTAACGGAAAGAAGCAAATCCAACAAGTTTTGTACAACTTAACAAATAATTTAATTATCAAAGTTAAAAATGAAAATGTGAGAGAACTTATTGCATTATGATGTGAATCCAAACTAAACAGAATGACCAGTGAGGACAACCTAGGAAATGCTTTCCATTTAAATCTCAAAGTCTCTGCAAAGTACGAAACTGTAGAATTGAAAGTATGGTACCAGCTGAGTCGTAGGTTTCGTGAAATGGTTGTAAACTACAATAATCAAAAAATTACCGAGCATACTTGCTGACTGAAGGGTAGAGGAGGAGTCAAATCTGTAAAAACGGAGAAAACGATGCGCTAGTTCATGTAATGGGGTTTAGGGACCTCATACTCTTAGTGTTTGCTATATTTAAGGGAATAATCAACCATAAACCCTGATGGCTGGTACAAGTATGAGAGAACATTAGTACCGAAACCATCACACTGCTCCTTATAGAAAGTTTGGTCTTTATTTCCATGGCAACGGAATAATAGTGTGATTAAAGTTGTACTTGCATTAATAAATTATATAAGCTTATACATTAAGCATCATATCAGCAACTGTAGAATGTGGTCTTTGATGTCTTTCCTAGTGTGCTTGTTGGAGGACGGGGGGCGGTTTTCTTCTCTTTTGCATTTTTAGTTAGTCTCTTCGGTCATGTTTTCCAACACGGTTACTACTTCTCGATTGTTCTCGATTGTCTTCGATTTTGTAATGTACGTGATGATGTATACTCGTCGACCATTTTAGGACTTGCGGTACTGCTATACATAGAAATGAGTTAAAGGAAAAACACGCAAGGGAATGAAACATTTGGATTTATGTTCTGCAAACTGAAATAGGTTCGAAATTTTGCTTTCCTTCTGACATGTTAGTGAATCGTTTATTTATTTTTTTTTTCCCCAATTTTATTCTCTACATAACTTCTCGAATAAATTCATAGAATAACACAATCTTACAACCTTACTGTTACAGTTTTTATTCAAATAATGTTTTCTTGCATTAATAAAGTCTTGACAGACTGAAAATCTAAACTTAAAAAATATCTCTTCCAGTTAATACCTATGCTCATAATTTATGCCTAATGATTCAAAGGTTGTGCGTATTGCTAACGTAATTTCTCAGTTCTGTCCACGTGTGAGATCTTTATCGAAAACTTAGACATTGCTTACTAACGTCATCTCAGTTCAGTCCACCTGTGAGGTCTTATCGAAGACTTAGATATTAATGTAAGCAGACAAAACTAGATATGCAATGTCGTAATATTCGCTTTGTAATCTTATCCAACTCCCCCAACCCACCCCCAAAAAAGTTTTGCCCCCCCCCCCCGCCAAAAAAAAATGATATATCGTTTAGCCTGTTCATATCGGGTGTATTTACTCGTCTGTACTAGCTTATAGATCGAGTCTAACTGCAAACTGCACAGACCCAGATCTGCAGACGGGTAAAGAGTAATCAGCGGAACAATCAAAACTGACCTGATCTGCACGGGCATTATGCGATCTGCACGCGCTTTATGCGACGGAAGATCAGGGTCTACGTTGGACTCTCGATTTATAAGACAGTAAAGACGGTCCATACGAAAAGAATCAAACAGTTTTGCATGAAATATAAGCAATCAGTTTAATTTAGTCATCTGAATACATTTCGCAATCAAATTCCGCAATTAAATAATCGGCATCTCATACCACATACCTGCTGTGCAAATGCGCTTTCCAGTAATTGAAACCCCTTTTACCGTTTGTAGTTTAATAATTAGTGTTCTCCTCATAATACAAGCATTGTTGTAGCAAATCTAACAAACGATGGAAATATGGTCTGCTCTTTCATTTGAAAATCAATATTATTTTCAGTTACAATGGGGAAAAATGCATTTTGTTTTATTATCACACTAAAACAAGCGAAACACAGTTAACTAAATGTGTTCAAGGTACAGATTTAAGTTTAATCAGTGATAATTATTTTTGATCTAAAGAACTATTTTGATTGAAGATTCAGGTAAACAGAAAGAAAAAAAAAAAAAATCTCTACGTTTGGTGTTTTCATGGTAAATAGTTTTATAATTATGTCTTTCCAAATTTATAATGACAACCAGTATCAAACATTTGATAAACTGTGGGATTGGTATTTCTATAGTATTTCTACAGTTGGTATTTGTATGATTGGTATTTCTAGGTAAATAGTTTTATATGTCCTTCCAAATTTGGAATGACCAAATGTAATAAAGATTTGAAAACTGTGAGAGTGAAAATAGTTTTAAAGTTTGCACATTATTTACCAGTCGATACAAGGATGTCTCTATCTCTATCCCACTCAGTTACCTGTACCTGTTTTCTCCTAAAGGCTTGCACCAACTTGTGAAGCTGACTGAGGGAGAGCGGAAATGAAAGGTGAGGACCGTTATAAGAAGAATTGATATGGATCTGTGAGGGACTGGTAAACCTAAGTAACTCTTCCTCTTCCTCCAAGTCCACAACTAAAACAGACATTTATTATAAGTTAGTCGGTAAATAAGCAAGTAAGGAATGAAAGAAAGTAGAAATGAAATGAGAAGGAGAATACATTCATGAGTACTTATGCATGCTATGTTGGCACTAGCTATCTCCAGAATCAACAAAGACAATTCAAATTTTTAGATGGAGTTTCAATTGAAGAAAACCATCTTATTTGACAATTTAAACTTAAGAAGGGCTTGTACTGGTGTTTGCAAATTTCATGCTCTTCGTATCCGTATTACCTGCCTACACATCTACCTGTCAACCATTTAAGTGGTTTCTTACGGTAAAGCAGAACGTGCTTCTAGAGCATCAATCAAACCAACACTAAAACGCACCTTTATAGCTCTTGACGTCAAATGTAAATATTACAATAAATTTTCAACCTACAACAGCCCGATATATTTTAATTGCTACTTCAATGTTATCTAAGTTTTTATTTAAAAGGCACATACAATAATCCATCAAATAATCCAATAATCCATCAGATAATCCAATAATCCATCAAATAATCCAATAATCCATCCTTCAATTCAAAGAAATCAAACACATCCTTCTTTATTATATTTTACTTAAAATTTGCAGTTAACTCACAATATTTCTCGAGTTCGTTACAAAACACGTAAGTGGTCCTTTACCAGAAAAAAACTTCGTTGTAACAAACTTGCAGATATGATGAGGAATGCACGTCTGACCCCAAAAGACAATTTACGAAAGGGTGGGAGACTTTCTTAATAATACTAATAATCCAATCAGACTAAGAGTAACATTGGCTGTCTGTGTCAAACTTACAATTCCAGGTGATTCTTGAAGCAGACCTATAACTATCATTGCGAACGCTAGCATGAATCAAGGAGCCATTCCTCAGAAATAAAGATATTTTCGTTTAAGTTTGCAATAGATTTTCTCAATTCTACCTGTGGATGTTCTCCTCCGTTGGTTTAAAATTTTGATTAGCTTGGGGTACCCGTCTTGGTCTGGGTTCATCTGGGTTAGTATGCTGTTATAAAAGTTGTACAACTGAAAGAGATAGGAAAACAATTTTCTAAAATTTAAAAACCATATTAAATATATAATAATCGATAGGCATTTGGAAAATCAAGCTTTTACTTTCAGTAAATAACCAAGAAATAAATATTTCCTGGTTAGACAGATTTGTGATGGTTCTTACTTAAGTGAAATGAATGTATTTCCCCAAAAGTTTCATTTCAATTGCACAAATAATTATTACATCTACATAAAACTGTTTACTTATATACAACCCGGATTTATCCGTATGCACTGGAAGCCTAATTTAGGTCTTCCGTTTCTCTGTCGCTGCCTGATACATACATTTTTGTAACACCATTTCTGATTAACCAAAATAAAAGGTTTCAAACCCATATTAATGTAAAAATATGTGTTGTCGTTAGTTATGACACTGTCTCAAAATCGCAGACCCTTAAGCAGGGTTTCCACAAATATTCACGTTATCAACTAAGAAAAGAAAGAACAGTTATCGCCTTAACAAAAATCAGATGCAATATGTACACACATATGTTCCTAACAGCCAAATATACAAATCGATTTGCGTTTAAGATTAATAATGGAGGCCTACTCGACATGCAAAACGCCATGCTTGCTGTGGCCGTTAATTTACGTTCCTGACCTTCAAGTCACTGTTCTAGCTCACTAGCGGAGAGTTTTACAACTGACTGCTCTGTGCTGGTAGCATTCACTTCATGCCATATCTTTATTTTCTGTGTATACGAGTGTCCTCTTATTGTATTACAATAGAAACAACAATTATTTGTAACGAAATAGCAGTTTAACTGCATAATAATTTATCTGACTACCATGTATATTAAAGTGTCATCTTCGTGATCGCCTACGTTGTTTTCTTTCACTTTGTTTGCAGTTTCCTTTCAGCTAAAGACCTTGATCAAGGTCGTTCGAGACTATAATGCTAAACATTATGCCGTGTGCAAATGAGTCATATCTTGTTCCGTACAAGATTCCTTCGAGTATATTAACAGAGACAAATTCTTCCTCGCACCCCATGATGATCATGTTTCCGATATACATAAAAATGAGATGTGGCAGTTTAGTATTTGCTCTAAGCACTGCCTGCTTCATTCGCATTGGAAAATATTTCATAAATGCACACAAATTTTCGACTTTGTGCAGAATTACTGCTTTAAATAAAAATAAAGAAGCTAACTTCAAAATTTAAGCGTAATCCAATCAATATTTTTAGATCTATCAAAGATCAAAGCTATAATATATTATCAAATGTTAGTCATTTTTGGGAGTCCTTCTCAGTTTGTGCTCCAACAAGGCAACATCTGTTACATCTTAGTGTCCAATCACTCTCACCAAACAAACACTGGTAGCACAGCTATTGGTCAAAGGCATAGAGATAGAGGTGCTAATTAAGGTTCATTAATATAGCTGATTTATTAATAGGCAGATGGAAAAATAAAAATACTTTTACCTTGATCTGATCTTGTTCCCCAGCGTACTCGATGGACTGGAAAATCGTCCAGGTGTAACGTCGTCTTATCTCCAGCCGAGCAACGTAACTCCGGTACCATTTCTGGATTAGGATGGCAGCACTGATCGCTGAAACGAGAAATCAAAGAAACTAAAAATAGGCTTAAGAAGCAAAGAAAGAGCTGATGTTTGCGTTTCATAGCTTACAATGAAGCATGATAAACCTCAGATTGATACATACATGTATGGGGAAAAATCAAAAGTATAGGCGCTATACAATAAAGAAGAAAACCACAATACCGTATCCTAAAACCATGTTATTAAAAAAAAAAATCGATACATGCAACTGTGCTAGGAAAAGGAGGACTTTTCAGTGAAACCAAATCAGATCTCTGCTTGCAGTATGGTACTTGCAAAACCAACAATTTTCTATCTATCAATCATTTTTTCCTTCTCTCCATCTGTCTGTCGATCTGTCCTTCTGTCTGTGGGTCTGTCTGTCTGTTGGTGATCTGATCCATCATCGAAGTTCAATTCAAACTTGCTTCTGCATTATAATTGCACCAGTGTTGTCTTATAAATAAATGTAAACCTTCAAAAAAATTTCACACACGCCTACACCGCTTCTGAATAAGCCGTCGCGATGTAAAAGTAAAAACGACATAGGTGGGGACGGGGGCGGGGGCAAGCACAAGATGGGACCAATGACCTTTCACAACAGTGGACCGACAGTTAATGTTTCTAACTGGACGTTATAATAAACCGAATGCCAAACACTTATAGGTTACTGTTTGAAATGTTGTGTTACATATCATTATAGAAATGAACCCGTGTTTATTGCTTGCTTAAGTTTCTTTAACTGATATTTGTTACCACTGCTAGATTGGACTTAGGTCAGTCTTATTTTCCTTCATTGTTGTTTCCTCTGAAAGTAAAGTTAATGGGATGAAATATAAGTCAAATTTTAAATGGCAATTCTTTTAAAAGGGGCAACTACTTTACTTCCGGTATTTATTCCGGCTAATACCGTTATTCCGGCTAATACCGTTATTCCGGTTAATCTAGACACCCGATATTACGCGACTTATAACTAACTTACAAAAAGGCAATCCTTGATGATTGGACAAGAAGCTTCATCAACAATAGCTATTCATACACGCAAAAAATACAAATTTTTAAGCTGGAAAGAAATGTCTTTATGACGAAAATATAATTTGTCAACCTTGTTATGAATTAATAAACTTTTGTTAGTGACTGAAGGCTTACTTGTAAGTTGAAGATGCCGCACACGATTTTTCTGTCGACATTATCATACGTTTTTTCTTGCAGGAGGTAGGTGTCAAATATTAAACTGCTGTTGATTATTAATATGATTTCTCTTTGTGACCATAAACTGAGCTTACAATACTTTTATATTAAACATATGATTAGCTAATATTGTTTATTAGGGGGTTTATATTCCTTAACAGAAGGAGGAACGGGGGTGTAGAAGGTAACTTTTTCAAGATGAGAGGGCAAACATCTATTTAGTAAACTATAAATGAGCTCTTAATTCACCATCATATTAAACATATGATTAGCTAATATTGTTTATTAGGGGGTTTATATTCCTTAGCAGAAGGAGGAACGGGGGTGTAGAAGGTAACCTTTTCAAGATGAGAGGGCAAACATCTATTTAGTAAACTATAAATGGGCTCTTAATTCACCATCATTCTGTCCAGCTCGCATAAATAAATTTGTTCAAAGTCACATGATTTGTAGTTTATTCTCGTCCCGTGTGAAAAAAAATGCGGTGAGGCGATGCAATGGAGCGATGAAATTACCATCGCTTCATCGTTCCATCGCATCACATTATCGCACCATCTTATCGCTTCATCGCATGAATATGATCCTCCACCTCTATAGTACTTTGGGTATCCTTATCTAGGAGATGATCGACCATGGTTTCATTGCCCGGAGCGTGAAAGCAATAAAATAAAATATGAAATTAATGGATGGAATAAAAGAGATTTGAGCAAAGATATATAACAGAACAACACGAGCCTCCGTAGGTAAAATATAACAATTTAATCAATTACATAAATGAAATGAAATGGAACATGACAATTGAATGATACACTTTCTCTTAGAAATAGAATTACACAATTTGTACGAAATGCAGTTAGCCCTTCTGTTATACTAATAAAACAAATTTCATCAATTTCATGAAGGTATCGAGCGAATGATCGAACTCAAATTGCCCCCATATAAGCATAACATGGTTGTTTCCGGTCCTTTCCAAATCACTTTGGTGACAGGTGAGCTTTGCAGTATTCTCTCTCTCTCTCTCTCTCTCTCTCTCTCTCTCTCTCTCTCTCTCTCTCTCTCTCTCTCTCTCCAACCTCTTTGGGTCCTCTGCCGTAACTTGGCTCTCTGATGTCCTATTCCACTGCGTACCACTGGTATGGAGCTATTTTTTTCCTTCAAATAAATAAATCGCAATCTAAATATTTGCCTGGTTTTTATTATCTGGCATCGAACAATACTCCCACTCTGGTTATGTCAGACATCGTCTTATCGTAACTCATTTAAGACTATGGTCAGTTCGCAACCTGATTCTGATACACAATCCTATTAGCATAAATTTAGTGTCTCTCTAGCAGCTACTCACATTTTTAACTGGTAACAAGACATAAAGAGGCCTCTTTGATAACAATTACGTCCCACTGTGGGCTGTAAATTACAAGCTGAACGATATCTGTCGACATACGCTGATTTTCCTTTGTTAAGAGAATTCACAGCTTAATTACACAAGTGAATTAATGGACTTCACGTCTTAACTACATTACTTGCTAGCTAGCGATTTTCATTGACATAGACATAGTCAAATCAATTCTTAGCATATATGATACATATCATTTAAGACTATTACACAGAAACTACCAAATCCGAACACCTTCATATCAATGAAATATTGTATGAAATTCTTACAATACATGTATTGAATTTTCGTATGGGAAACACACACCCTTTTGGCATAGCCAATCAGGTTTAACTTTCTATAGCCTCCAATAATCTAACACGCCCATCGAAGTCAGAATAATTCTCTCTAGTCAGCTTTTATTAATAACTAACCTGGAAAATATGATTTTGTGACACCATTTTAAAATGGACCAAGATTTCCCAAATTTTGTATCTGGCTTGTCTCTACTTTGTCATTTCCTCCACTTAAACCTACACTGACCTATCTGTCAGGCCGTTATCCTAGTAGGTCCTAATTAAAATTCACTCATGATCCAAACAGAACATAGATTAACCATCGCAAGCTAACTATTTATTGCAAGCCTAGCCCATACGTCAATATTAATGGTTACGTGTCACTCTGACCACAACAGAATGTACTGAGAAAATATCTACAAAATTTTGCACCATTATACAACTTATATTAGCCTACAATGTGTTTGTGTCATCGTTCATTAAATCTACTAAATGACAGTAGTTTCCCACCATTCTACTGCATCAGGTTGTGCACCTAAATGACGATTTGACCACATCAGCTCTTTCTCTGAATCATAAACATGCCTCGAATATATGTCGGAAGAAAAATGTACTGAAAAATATTACATTTTGTTCGCCAGAAATTTTCTCGCAATAGAACACCACCACCACCACCACCACCCGAAATCTATTCGGACAACCTCGGATATTTCTATGATTGGATGGACTATACAATTGACCGAGAAGTTACGAATGAATAAATAGTTTTTGGTGCATTCACAACTTATCGATCAATCCTTTTTGATAGTAAATAACTGAAGTGGAACGAATGGCAGCTAAAGGCAGCTATCGGTACACATTTGAGGTATGATCCGCATGATTTGTTTACACACTTGACGTCATGGGAGGAAATTTATATTGTGATTCATATACAAAATAAGACAGATGCAACTGAAAAAGAAATTCCACAAAACTATGATCGATCGGTGGAATTTCAGCATTAATTTCAGCTCCTAAACAATTAATCCAAAAATTTTCTTCTTTTTTTCAGTGCCAATCACTCTGAAATGATCTTTGCTAAAGTTGATACTAAAATGTTGAGATAGGCGCTTTATTTGTCTGTGCAGTCGTATATATAAATATGCCCCTCCATCCTAACGCGTGCATTTCTTTCTGTTTCCCTACATAATGCTTCTTTGCATGTTACACAGTGCACCACGTAAATCAGATTTTGCGTATCGCATAAAAATGTTGTTTAATTTTAAAATTTCTACTTTTTTCAAGATTTCTATTTTGTTTGAATTAATTAGAAAATCATGCAGCTAACAACCATTAAATTCAAACCTTAACCAACCAGGTTTGTCGATATTCGAAAGAATTTGATCTCACTAACAAGACTTATGTTTTCATTTCCTTTTACAGATGTAACCACAATGTATGTTTCAAAACCTTTCGGAAATTTTTGTTGCAAATCACTAAAATTTTCACTGGCATACCTTAATGTACAGTCTGAACGTCCATTGACATTAAAAATTAAGGGAATTATCTCTTGTACTTTGTTACTAATATTATTCCTCCTAATGACTCAAATTTCATTTTCCTAAGTTCCATGATTTTGTAACGTAATTCTTGTAATCCTGTGTAAAACGATAACAAACAGATACGCACTAACTTTTAGTGTATCACAGAGAAAATAGCAGAAAATTGAGAATTAGAATAACTAAGTGGGTATATGTGTGGATAGGTAAGTAGATAGATAGATATATAGATAGATAGATAGATGGATACATGGGTAAGTAAGTAGTTTGGTTGGTAGATATATCGATATGATCATATGGAAATAGAGGTATCAAGAAACACAGGTAGAGAAAAACAAGGGGTAATAATAAAGAATTATAGGTATGGACATGCATAGAAATAGATTTAAAAACGTATTACCTTTCCTGGACTTGGTATAAGATATGTTACTTCCAATGTGGCTTGATGTAGTACATCCCATCACATAACACGGGTTACAGCCGTTAATTGCTTCTATATCCCACCAAATTCGCAGGAAAAAAAAATGACTCCGACGTTGTTTTGATTCACAAGTATTACATGCAACAAATGACATTCAGCTGTATGATCCAGGCAAATACTGTGCACCAAAACATGTGTTGTCTGAATTGCGTGATAATTGGCAGAGCCTCATAATGTGAACATCCGAAGAGGGTTCTCAGGTCTGTAAATATTAATAAATATTTCATAGGTATGGTAATATTTACATGCAAAGAGAGATGTTTTGTCGCAACGTGTGATTCTCGACATTAATTACTCACATGGATTCAAAAGCAAAGAGCAACATTCTGTCAAAAACTTTCAACTCTTTGCTTATGTGTTATTTCTTAATACTTTTAGTTCTACTAATGATATATCGTTGATATTCCTTCTATCGCAAATATAAAGCAAAATTATTAAAGAAATGTGAACATAAACGCATTTGAGAATGATATCATATATAATACACAACAATCTGTGTGCATGGTCTTTCAGTCAACTTCTTTCAAGTTACTGTCTCCTCCCTCTTTACTTCTTAAGGGTCATGCTCTTGCATATGTCAACAGATATACTTATTTGGGTAATATTTCAAACTCGCATCGGTCAGAAGATGAAGATACGATACATTGCAGCTTTTGTTTATTCTAACAAACATGCTTTTCGTAAATTTAGAAATTTTTATTTTAATATAAAAATTAAATTATTAAAATCGTATTGCTGCACAAAGTAATGCGCACAGCTGTGGGCAAACTTTAATAAATGTATGAAAAGAAAACTAGTTATTGGTTCTGATAATAGTCTTCGATTGCAATTAAAGCCTTCCAAGATAGAATAGTGCATCTACCATGTTTGTAAATTAGAAAATATTCAGCTTGTTTTGAAGAAGTAATGAGAAAGTATGTGTTTTCAAAAATGACAAGAATATCAAATAGTAAGAATTGTATTTTGAAGTCTTTATGGAAATGCGATATTTGTTTAAATTCTCGGATTCTAGATAGATGGAACAAATTACTCTTAAAGTGTCTTACAAAACTTTATTCTAAACAAGGCTGAACACATTCTGCAGTTGTAACGTATCTGTATATAAGTATATAAGATAACTATGATCGTTTACGTTTAAAATGCTTTTGTATTTCGTATTTTTTTAGATGTATGGACCATGCAGACTGAAATATAGAATTCCTATAGATTTATTAGATTTTAGTGATTAGTTGTTTGATTATGGGAAATAGGTGTTGCAAAATGTATCACAACTCGAGTAATTAGCCAATCTCCAGCAGAAAACGTCACAGAGTGCAATATTTATGAGATTTTACAATAGCATGGTTTAGTTTCGTACTTGAATTCAGGTCAGAGCCGGATAAATAGCCATGATAGCCACGTAGTTCCTATTTAAATGTAAAGGTGTTGATTGATTGTGTATTTCCATGTGAAATATTTGTAATAGGCACTGATAGCTTGTACAATGGGGAAAAACAACTGAGAAGGGGTTGATTCATTATCTGGATACGCCTTTTTTGGTTCGCATGATTGATAAAAATAATTTGGCAAAGACACCCCTTTCATTCGGGGTTCACGAATGTTTGCATTAGACCAGAGAAGCACCGTGTGAAAATATATTAGACAACTTACCCACCACCCCCGTTTAAAAAATATAAGCTGAAATCTTCGTATCCCTTAAAATTCCATAACTATGGTTTCGACTGCCTCCGCTTTGTTGTCAGTAAGGCGAAAACGTGATACCGTAATTCCACAATTACTGTTTTGACCGAAAATTTAAAAAACAGAAATCTCCACATTGGTTTACATTGAATAGCGGCCATAAGCAAGCAAACTTTATTAGACAACTTACCCCCACCCACCCCCGCTCTGTCTACTAGTAATTCGATAGTACGATATTGTTTTTATTAAAATTCTTAACTACAGGTTTGGCCCAAGGGAAAAAAAGATCTTTACACCAGCGGAATATTCTGGAATAACAATCGCTAGCAAGCAAAATTGATTACACAGTAATTATCGTTTTACGTCGAGACGGTCAGGGTGAATAGTACTCATGAGATTTATTATAGTTATATCGTCTAGTTATTATAATGGACAATGGGGGGTGGGACAGCGAGGAGAGCGCTATAATCGATCGGTCGCTTTTAGCTTTTAGAGACGAATCTTATCGCCATAACGCCTAAGGCTGCGAACCATAAAAAGCTTATGGAAGTTGACAGAGATGTTCAGTTCCTGATTGCTTGTTTTCCGTGCGAACGTGACAATTTTCACAAAAATGCACGTGCATTCGGTGCAAGATCTGTATATTTAAGGTTCGCGACTATTAAAAAAAAAGCGAAATACTTCCCACATTTGGTCAGACCATATTTTAAAAGACTTTTTTCGCTGGTATATATTTGCGATCGACCTGCAAAATACCATTTCTTGGGAGCCGTTCAGGATGAAAACTTGATACGTGAGATCGAGTGACATCGCCCTAGCAGTCAGAATCGGGGTTCTATGAGAGGGTAACAGTTGTGTCCTCGTGACTGTTAATTGGTTGGGTTAAGGACAAATTGTCACATCGGCTATGTATATAGTGAGATTCTAATTTGATTCCGAGTTCATGTGTGGTGGCAGATACCTTTTAATATTGATTTTTTTGGTGTACTGATAATATGCAATATTAAGTCAAGAAATTTTTTAGAAGTCGTTGTTTGCTGCTTGGAACAAGATTTGTGCTTTTAGAAAAGCAGACCTAAATAACAACTTAGATTTGTAAATAGGGGAACGGAAGGTTCTGCCTTTAAAGTTAGCTGTTAGAATGGAAGGCCCTGCCTTTAGGGTTAGCTGTTAGAACGGAAGGTCCTGCCTTTAGAGTTAGCTGTTTGAATGGAAGGTCCTGCCTTTAGGGTTAGCTGTTAGAATGGAAGGTCCTGCCTTTAGGGTTAGCTGTTAGAATGGAAGATCCTGCCTTTATGGCTAGCTGTTAGAGTGGAAATGGCAGTTGAGATCGGATTGTTGAGATGATAGTAAATGGATTTCTGTCATTGCAGCATTATTATTAGTGGTGATACAGATGCGGGAAGGCAGTGTCGAGGCTAACATTGATCTGTAGACGATGATATGGCACGCCAGTTTGGGCGTTTGAAATTCTGGTTGACTTTTTGGTGTCGTTTAGAGAAGTGTAATTCTGCGGAAAATGCATGAGTTTTCGTCGTAGTAAGTTGGGTGAGCTTGTGTTTTTGTTTTGACCTGTTAGATTTCCACATAGTACTTTTGAGATCTGAGTTTCATCAGATTGGACAGAAATAAAGAATCAGTTCATCGCATATAATTTTGCTCAAGATACCAGCATAATAAGTGCTTGCATAAAACCAACCACTTCCAGCTCGTGAAAGACAAGCTTCGATGGGCACAGCATATCTGTGCCACATTCTGGTAGAAAGAAGGGAAGAAAAAATCTTTCACACATTCAAAATATTCCTCCGCCTGTCCACATTTACAAGCTTGACTCCAAACTTCTATGTGTATTATTACTAACAGTAATAACACGGTTTTGCATGATTTATTTTATCCAGAATTTTTAAAACACTAAATGCGTGTCTCATGCTAATCAAAATTATTTGGACATTTAAAGCAGAAGTCCAATCAGTTTTTAAGAGACATAACACTCTTAAAACATGTAGTAATAGTACGGTTAATAGAGACTCCATGGATTAGGCAGTACATTAAAGTAACCATAAACTTCGAGAGGTGCAGAATTCCTGTTACCATGCAACTTAAGTTCGAATTTTTGCAGTTCTGTTTAAATAATTATAACAATTTTATTGTTTGTGATACATTAAAATCTGAATTTCGCATTCGTCTTGGGGAAATCAATGTCAGCTATCATACATTCTGTTCAATGCCCATAGAAAATAATTTTCACAGGAGATACAGATTGTACAGGTGCTAGTTTGAAATATTTGCAAAAGAAACAAACAGCAATGCCATTGTCGGCCATTTTAAGAAGATTCCTTTCAATACACCAATGGATTTACGTCCCTTCAATTCTGTGTTAAACAAACATCATGAAGAAAAAACAGTTATTTTAGATTTGAGATTTCCTAAGCAGCACGCTGTCAACGAATCTTCCTAATCCAAGAGTAGATGACTTTGTTGAGATAATCAAAATTAAAGTAAGAGGTTGTCTTTTATTTTAAAAAAAAAGAAATATTTTAGTAGAGCTTAGAGACAAATACCGATCAACCCATGTGGTTATCACTTTGTAGGTTATTTATGGAAAAGTAGTATACATGTTGATACTGTTATATCGATTGGTTTTGCACTGCTTCAATGTCAAAAAGTGACAAATTAAAGTTGTATCATGTTTAAAATTCGTATTTATGCCTTAAATCATCCAGATGATTTCACTGAGGAAGAACGGCATCATTTAGCCCTTTCTGCATTCCAACTTTTAGGATCTATTAAAAAAAAAAAACGGAATACAAGAAGCAGATAAAGCAAGCCCCGATTTTTGTAGGAATTTTATTCCACACTATCACCATGAAACTAGAAATTACACAAAATTATTTGTTTGAAATTAGATATAATTTATTTCGGGTTATGAAAAGTTTCAGCTAATCTTTAGGAGATACAATCTTTACTTGGGAAACAATAATGTATGTTTCCATAAGGCCGGGTAGAATTTTTGTCAGCAGACTTCTCAGTTGATTAAGGGTTGTCTTTGGGTCGACTAAAAAAAAATGCATGTAATTTCAAATGAAGTAATTAACGATCTAAAATGGTGGCCATGATCTTTTTCTACTATATAATGCTATGCACAATCATTACACAGATGAGTAAGTTTTATACTATCGTCCACTACTACATGAACCCTATGGTACTTATAGTAAGAGAAATTAACTGTAGATGTCTCTGTGAGACAGGAAAGTTTTGAAATTTTGTATTGCTCACTCGTTCTCTTGTACCAGGCCTAAATTTTCATCAAGTAATTGTTATGTAATTATCTGGAACATTTTCTAGCCTGTATTCTTTCATTTCATATACAAGTACTTATGTTAAAAATAGTTCATATCCTAAAGCAATACACATCACAGAACAATCTATTTCAAGCCAGTACTTGCCCGGGAAGACTAGACAATTATGAATGTTTTGTTTACATTCAACCGGAATAAGCATTTCTCAAAGTCTTGCATTCGCATTTGTGTTCCATTTCAAATGCTCACCGTCGTCACAAATTTACACATGCACAAAGATACACACGCGCACGTGCACAGATAACAAGTTGCGTTCCTTTGTACATCATAAAACAATCATTTTAACCATAATACGGGAATAAAATCTGAAGGATTTAGAGCAATTTTCTGCTTACTGAATATTGGTAATTTCGACCGCTTGCTAATTGGTTCCGATAAATAGTTCAATGATTTCAGAAGCTGCCAGTACAACGTTAAGGACTACAAGTAGAATATGAGATATTAAAAAAGATCATATTCTCAAAGCCCAATAGTCTACATGGCCATAAGAAATTAAAACTTATACGAAGCTTTAAAACATTTAATGAAGTTAGAAATTGTCTCCGTGTTAAAAAAATACAGTTCCTTACATAAGTGATGAGAGATATCCATCTTATCTAAATATACACAAGTGAACAGTGAGATCAATGTTATCCAAATATACACCAGTTAACAGTGAGATCAATGCTATCCAAATATACACCAGTTAACAGTGAGATCAATGCTATCTAAATACACACAAGTGAACAGTGAGATCAATGCTATCAAAATATAAACAAGTGAACAGTGAGATCAATGCTATCCAAATATACACCAGTTAACAGTGAGATCAATGCTATCCAAATATACACCAGTTAACAGTGAGACCAATGCTATCTAAATACACACAAATGAACAGTGAGAACCATGTTATCGAAATATAAACAAGTGAACAGTGAGATCAATGCTATCCAAATATACACCAGTGAACAGTGAGACCAATGTTATCTAAATACACACAAGTGAACAGTGAGATCCATGTTATCCAAATATAAATAAGTGAACAGTGAGATCCATGCTATCCAAATATACACAAGTGAACAGTGATATCCGTGCTATCCAAATATACACAAGTGAACAGTGAGATCGATGCTATTCAAATATACACAAGTGAACAGTGATATCCATGATCTCCAAATATACACAAGGGAACAGTGATACCCATGCTGTCCAAAGATACACCAGTGAATAGTGATATTCATCATCTAAACATACACAAGTGAACAGTGGTATCCATTCTATCTAAACATACACACGTGCAAAATGATATCGATGCTGACCGCTCCGGTGGCCTAAGTGGTTAGAACGTCAGCTTCGGATGTGCAAGGTCGCAGGTTCGAACCCCGGCCGAGTCATACCAAAGACTTATGAAAAAAAGATTGGTACTAGCAGCTGCCTCACTTGGCGCCCAGCATAAAGAGGTTAATGTGAAGACTGGTCGGCCTGATGTCAGGATATTGTGAATGGGTGGGATATGATGCCGACGTGGCTGCGGCATGATGCTCCAGTGCTAGACATCATTATAAACTGCCACACTGCAAACATCGTAGCGATATGACTAAAATTTCTAAAGGTACGTTAAAAATAAAAAACACACACACACACAATACACATATTCATGCTATCAAAACATGCACAAGTGAACAGTGATATCCATGCAATCTAAGCATACACAAGTGAACAGTGATATCCATGATATCTAAACATACACAAATGAACAGTGATATCCACGATATCTAAACATACACAAGTGAACAGTGATATCCATGCAATCTAAACATACACAAGTGAACAGTAATATCCCTGCAATCAAAACATACACAAGTGGCCATCATTTTCAAGATTAGGTTATACATTATATCCTTTTCGGATTTGCGATTTAACACGATTATGCTGTAAGTGTCAAATTATGTAACAAGACACGAATGTAAGATAGAGCGGATTAATCAACAAATCCATTTTCAGTAAATTTTTCAGTGTGTCTGTGTGTGTGTGTCTGTGTGTGTGCATTCTTTTGTATAAATAACCTCTAACAAACCTGAAAATTTGCTTGTGACATCGATCTGGGAACACTAGTATCTATAGCGACAGATTATGTAAAAAGGATCAATAACTTATTTGTTTCAAACTACTCAATGAGTATTATATGTTTATTCAACGGGAATGAATTAATGAAGAA
>JAECUM010050495.1:0-13890 GCA_016617855.1 Megalonaias nervosa | reverse complement strand
GCTACTTAACAATTATAATGACAAACTTCGTGATGATCTTGAGGCTGGCGAAGATTTTCTTTATTATCAGACAACCAGAAGAACTTGTTCCAGTTAATCAACTTGATTCGTCCGAACATAAGACAGTTGTTTTTGATGATATTCCGCTAAACAACGAGGAAATGAATAAAATCAGATCATATTTTTCACTGTCGCGAAATAAAAAATGTAATTCTATTTATCTCGCTCATGGTTTTTATAATGTCGATAAATTTATTAGGCGAAATACTGGTTGTTTTACATTATTTCCAGGACTTGACAATGTTGACGTTAGAAATATCGCGAATGAGCAATGTGGTGATGTAACAAAAGATAAATTTATTGAACTATATCATCAAGCAACAGCAAATAAATATGACTTTTTTTTTGTTTTATAAATTAACAAATGATACGAGTAAAATGTTTCGATGTTGTATCGAAAAATATCAACAGTAATTTTTATACAAAATAGTATATAATTAATGGAAAGACAAGCAAAGTACAGAAAACATATAGAAAATCTAAAAAAACTTGCGCAATCTCAAGCAAAATTTAAACAACAAGTACCGAAAGCACGACGTGGCCAAGTGGTTGCAGCGGAAACAACAGCCGCCGCTCTCAAGCCAGTTACTGAAGCTTTACTTGGAAAACAACCTGAAACTAAACCATTATCAGAAGAAGAACTTAAGCAACTACAGGAAAAAGGTTTACTCGGACTAATTAAAGAACAACAAGAAGAAACTGTTGGAAGAATTGCTGAGATATCTGAAGAAGAAAAAAGAAGATTAGCTGAGGCACTTGTAGCAAATATATCTGATCCGGTTGCAAGACAAACTGAACTAGATCGGCTAATAAATGATTCACTAGCGTTTCAACGAAGATTAACAAATTTAACCACAACAGAGATTAAAAATATTTTAACAAATTTATCAGAAAAATTAAAAGATATTGAAAAGGAGCAAGAAAGAATTGGCCAGTTAACGGTAAAGTTTATGGAAATTGAAGATCAAAATCAATGGTATATAAAACAAGCAAATAATGAGATAACAAATGATGAATATAATGAATTTTTAACGAAAGAAAATATAAAAGATCTTGATAATATAGATAAATGGAGTGATGAAGAATTTAATAAACTTATTGATCTTTTAACTGCAATAATAAACGACGGTGCTGTTGCTAGTGATCAGTTGAAAACAGCCATAAAAATGGAGAATATGCTCCACTTTGTGATAAAATAAGATATGGTATTATTGCTTTAGTGTTTGTAAAAACAGCACAATCCAATAGAAAAAAAGCTTCTGGTGCGGGATGGAATTTTAAAAGGAAATTTTTTCAAGTAATTGATAAAAATCGTGTAAAACAATATAGAGAAAAAAAAGGAACTGGAGTTAGAATATTTTCATCAGTTACTGAAATGATAGGCAGATTAATGCTATTGATATCATCAAAAGAAGCTGGAAATGTTGGTGCTGAAATTGACAATGAAATTATTGATATACTTGATAATTTGAGATCAGAAAATTTATTAACATCTGACGAATACGAAACTTTACACCTTGATTTGATATAAATCAAGGCGATTTGATATCAAATCAAGGCGACTTAATCGCGGCGACTTAATTTTATAAAAATATAATAATAAATGTCAGCAACATTATTACTAGACTCTAGCCAATCTGATAAGGATAGCGCAAATTTTTCAGTGAAGTATATTCCACTAATAGAACTAGATCGTGAAAAACGATATGAAATTGGACTTATTTCCTGTACTTGTTGGAATGCTATGGCTAATGTGAAAACTGGAGTAAATGATGATTTTACAATTAGTAGTACTAATCACCATTCTCCAATATATAGAAAATGGATATCAATTAAAATTCAACAAGGAGCCTACAACATAACTGATTTAAATAAAACAATAAAAGAACTTATAACAAAAAATGGTGTAATCGCTGATAGTTTTGAACTTACACCAAATTATAATACGTTACGCGCCAGAATGACATTAAAAAATATAGTATTTAGTCTTGTATTGAAAACAAGCATCGCGCCACTAATAGGATTTGATCATATAAATTATAGTTCTTTTAATGGTCCCATAACGTATGACGGTATATATCCAGTAAATATAACTGAAGTAAACACAATATTGGTTAATTGCTCCATCGCATCTGGTTCTTATTCAGCTAAAGGCAGCAAAGGTCAAACGATATACAGTTTTTCACCAGACGTTCCACCTGGTTATCTTATGCAAATTATTCCGCGTCATATTATTTATTATCCGCTAAACGTTGAAAATCAAATAACAGAAGTAAATATGCAGTTGACAGATCAATCTGGAGGACAGTTAGATTTTAATAATGAAGTTGTTACTTATTACCTGCACTTGCGCGAGCAATAGTAAACATATTTTCTGAAAGATTTGACAACAAAATTATACAACCTCAGATATAATGAAACAGAAAAAAGTTTATAGAAGAAAAATAGTAGGAGGATTTTTAGGAAATATATTTGCTAAAATTATGAAACATATTCCAGGAATAGCTCATAAAGTTGCACCAATTGCACTTGACGCATCAAAAGCTTTTGCAACTGGAGCTGCATCTGCTGCTGGAACTGCCGTGGGGCAAAAAATGGCTTATAAAATAAAAGGCGCACCACAAAGCGGATTACCGCAACGTGGTATACCGACAATCAAACAAGCTATTTCAGAAATCGCACCAACAAAAGAAACTCAACGCGCAATGATAATAACAACAAAAAAATTTTATCGCCACGAGGAGAACAAATTATACAAAAATTAATGTCTAAAGTAACAGCGCCGCAATAACTTCGCTATCATTGTTGACAAAATTTTGTATAGCCTAATAAATAAAAAAATGTCTGTAAAAAATTATCTCGATTTAGCAGAAATTTATGACACAGACGACACAGTAACAGAATTCGAATATGTTGAATATCTCGATGAAAATTCTAACGAACCTAATAAGGCTGGCCAAAGAACATTTAATACTAGAGACGAGGACGTATTTCTACTGCCTCATAAAGCAATGTTGGAAGTTCTAGGTCAGATTATGACAGTGGCTGTTCCACCTGCCGCAATTGCAGCTGGAACAGAAGTAGCTCTTATAAATGACGGTTGGTGTTTATTTAAAAGTCCTAAATATCAGCTGGTCAATCAAACTGTCGAAGATATTACAAATCACTTACAAGTTGCAAGTACAATCTTAAATATTATTTCATTTTCCGACGATTACTCCAGATCAACTGCAACTAATATGATGTGGTTTAAAGATACTGGAGCTGGAGCTATAATTCCTGTGATAAATGAATTTATTTTAAGAACGTTATTATCTGCTGGAGCTGATGCTGCCGCAGATCTCGTAATTGTAAGAAATTTCCTTATTGCTAACGCTGCCAATTTTGGTATAGCCGCACCAGATGCAGCCGCTAACGCAGACGCTACAAGAACCTCACTTACTGCTGCTTGCAATAATCTTGGTATAGCACCACCAGCTGCGGCTGCTGACGGTACTGCAATGTTAAATTTAGTTAATAACGCAATTAGCGTAAAAAATATACGTTACAATGAGGGTTATACTAAGAGAAAGACACTTGCAGCAATATCACGTCAAATTACAATGATGCTGCCACTACGTACAATATTTGGCTTTTGCAGGGACTATAATAAAGTATTTCGTGGAGTTAAGCATACTCTTATTTTAGATCGATCAGATCAAAACGATTGCCTGTTTAGGTCAGGTGGGGCTGATGTACAATTTGTCGTAAACAAACTTGCGCTATGGATGCCAAGAATAACTCCGTCAATCACTAAAATGGCGGAATTAAATAATATGCTGGAAAAACACACAAACAGAATTTATTTTCAGCAACATAGAATATATCAAACAGCAGTTCCGAATACCACCGACTACACATGGCGAGTTACAACGACACCAAGTGAACAAAACCCACGGCAATTATTTGTTGTATTTCAGCAACAAGCTCGACGTAACAACCAACAACAAAATAATGCGATATTTGATAATGCTGATGTTAGACGAATATATGCTAGAATAAATTCAAAGCAATATCCGGAGCGAGCGATAGAATGTAATTTTGCAGATGATGCTAATAAAAATATTACTAGACCGTACATGTGTTTACTCGATGCAGTGCAAAAATATCAAGATGTTGGAGATGGATCTCAGATATCAGTAGAGTAATTTCGTACACTTTATCCGATATTTTATTTTGATGTTAGTAAACATAGCGAGCGAGCTGTAGACAGCACAGCTGATATTGAAATCACTTGGACACTAGGAGCACTTCCAGCAGTGCCGTTAAACATGTATGCGTTAGTGATAAGCGATAGATTTGTTACAGTTGACTCTGTCGGAGGTAAAATATCAGTACAAGTTTAATCTGTAATCGTTATATAAGATGACAAAATATATTGTAAAAGAAATACATTTGACTGATGGTCAAGTTAAAAAATTAGCGGCTGCTGTTGCAAAACGGAGGCAGGTTTCATTAAAGGTCAACCCTAACGCAACGGGTATTTTAAAAAAATTAATGTTAACCAAAAAAACAAGTAAATAAATACGATCGCAAAAAACCTTTTGTTTTAAATTTAAGTGCTGCACAAATAACTGCGATGGCAAAACATGGCGGTTTCTTCGGTCCGGCACTATCTGTAATAGCTAAAACATCGCTACCTAAAATTTTACCTGTGTTAGGTACATTAGGACTAGCAGCAGCGTCTGGAGCAGTATCTGGCGCAGCGGAAAAGGCAGTTAAAGGTAGTGGTATTGTCCGCAGCAGTGGTATTGTCCGCGGCAGTGGTATAAAGAAAATTTTCATATGAATATCGATGGTAACAATTTTTTAGTTTAATGTTTTCGTATGAATATTGATGGTAACAATTTTTTAGTTTAATGTTTCGTATGAATATCGATGGTAACAATTTTATGTGATTGATAAATATAATGCCTAAAAGAAAGACAACGACGAAAAGAAAGACAACGACGAAAAAAAAGACACGACAGCGAATAGGTGGATTTATTCCAATAGCCCCGTTACTAGCGGGATTGGCAGGAAGTCTATTGCCAAATCTGTTAGGAGTAAGACCAGGACTAATGTTACCAGGAACGAGACGTTAAAACGTCTTGAGATAAAATCTGCGTTAAGTAATTTTGATACACTTGATAAACTAAAAAAGTAAAATATTTCAGTGGAGTTTATTCCAAAGATGAACTTACAGCGATTCCACCACAAGCGACATCGTGTGTTATAAATATACAAGATTTTAATGACGGATCTGGTACACATTGGGTAGCCGTTTATGATAACAATTATTTTGACTCTTTCGGAATTCCACCAAGTGACGCAGTAAAAAAGTATATGAGTAGAGTACAAGATACGAAAATAATAAATTATTCGTCTAATCAAATTCAACCAGTTGGAACTTTCGCTTGTGGATATTATTGCGTAATGTTCATCAAACAGATGACCAAAAATCCAGATTTTTTAAGGTTTATTTTGCAATTTGATAAAAGACCTTCTCACGCTAATGATGAGATTGCAATTAATTTTTGTAAAGCTACCTAAAGCTTGCAATTAGTTTTATCTAAATTACAAATATAACAATGTCAACATACTGTCTCAAGTGTAAAACTAAAACAGAAAATAAAGATGAAAAAAACAGAAAAAACAAAAAATAATAGAATAATGCTGAAAAGTATTTGTGCAATCTGCGGAAGAAAAAAAAGGTATGTTTTTGCCAAAAACAAGCGGAGCGGGTTACCCTCCTGACGTTGTAAGGGAGGTTATTTTAGTAGACGACTGAAACAATATTATCTGAAAAAATCAATAATTGTGTTTTCTAACCAATTTTACCTTTGTTTTGGGGAAAAAGATTTTAAAAAATCAGTAATATTTCTTATTTTTTGAGGGGCAAACCCCCAGCAGTTTTCAATCTAAATTTTTTCATTTTTTGATATTTTTCCTTTTTTTGTCTGATTTTCTCGTTGATATGTTGTTGCTTTTTGTTTGATTTTGCTCGCTTTTATATGGAAAATATAAAAATATGATAAATTTTATATTAAAAAATGCTGGGGGTTTGACCTGTAAAAAACGAGAAATTTGACCAAAAAATCGATAAAAAAAACAGGTAAAATAGTCAAAAAAATGTCAGAATTTGACAAAAAATTTAATTTTTCTTTTCAGATTTATAATAAAATTATTATTTTCTGAAAAATTTGTCAGTTATAAAATAAATAATGACATGCGGCTGCGATTGCGATAGAGATTTATGTCTCGAGCAAAATAAAATTGTTACATATTGCCAGAAATGCAAAAACAGAGAAATAATTGGAACAGGTATATAGATATACATAAATTAATTGGCAAACTGCCGAGACCAAAAGGTGGTTGGACGTTGCCAGGCCATAAATATACAGGTCCATGGAATCCTCTTGATGAACAACTTGAAGAAAACGATAATCCGCTGCCAGGACAAGATCTTTACAATCAATTTGACGCAATAGCAATGCGCCATGATATCTGCTATAGAGATATTGAACTTCCAGACAGCGATCAAAATAAACACAGCTGTGATAAAGTAATGTTAGACGAACTTCGTGAAATGAAACCCGCAAATATACGAGAACGTATTGACCGAAGGCTGGTCCAGGGTTTTATTGGAGCAAAATATAAACTCGGACTCGGAAAAGAATTATATGATGATCTTGCCGTAGAGCTACACAGGCCTAAAAAAAAAAGGTTTCCGCGACGTAAAGTTGTCGCAAATGCCGTTGATGACATCTGGTCGATAGATTTAGTTGATATGTCAAATCTAGCTCAATTTAACGTTGGTGCCGATGGCGCTCCAAAAAGATATCTTTTCAATGTTGTCGATGTTTTTAGCAAATACGCGTTTAGTATACCCGTTTCGGATAAAACAGGGAAATCGATGACTGATGCGCTAAAACAAATAATAACAACTACAGAAAGAAAACCAAACAGAATCTGGACTGATCATGGAGCAGAGTTTTTTAATAAAAAGTTCGAGCAGTTTTTAGAGCAAAATAACATTAAAAAATATGTTAGTGGAAATGAGGGAAAAAGCGTCATCGTCGAGCGATTTAATCGCACGCTCAACGAAAAAATTCATAAGTATTTGACAGCTAAAAATACTAATAAATATATTGACAATTTACAGAAAATTGTTGACGAATATAATAACACAAAAAAACCGAACGATTAAAATGTCGCCAAACGACGCGATTGCAAATCCAATATTAGCAAACGAAAACATGTACCGCAGACACAAATTTAAAGTTGGTGATAAAGTTAGAATTTCTTTGACGAAGAAATCATTTGAAAAAGGTTATACTCATAACTGGAGCGAAGAAGTATTTGTTGTTGATAAAGTACTTTTAACAATACCAGTTACATACTCGCTGAAAGATTTATTAGGTGAGCCTATAACTGGCAGTTTTTACGAGCAAGAACTTCAGAAAACAGAACAAGATGTATTTGTTATTTAAAAAGTTATTTAAAAGCGCGGCAACAAAAGTTTAGTCAAATGGCGTGGATATAGCGATAAATTTAAAAGTTGGGTACCAAGTCAATTTCATCGACTGCGATATCATCGACTGCGATCGAATAATATTATTATAAATTTCCTCATATTTTATTAGTACTGACTTACATTTTACTGGTTTACATAAAGAAATTAAATGTATTTTTCTCGCATCATCAACTGGCATTAAGTTAAATATTTTAACAAAAATAAAATCGTATTTTATATTTCTTTGTTGTCTAGGTATTTTTACGTTTAAAAAAGGCTTTATAAGTTGCCAAAATATTTGATGCTCTGTGATAGTAAAATTAAGTTTTAATATTTTTTTAGCAATATGGTACTTAACATCATATCGCCCAGTTGTTGGTCTGCTTAAATTTTTTTTTCTAACAACAACATCATCTTCTTCATCGTCATAGTTATACAAAATATCTTTTTCAGTATAATCAGCAAATCTATCGTTAGTAATATTTTCTAATGTAACATTTAAAACTGAAACAAAATCTCCCGAATATAGCTCAGCCAGTCTCTCAATTAAGTTCATTATTATAATAATCTTTTATCTAATTAATAAATAATAAGATGTTCGGAGAAATAAAATATCATCAGCCAGTTAATATACTAAATAACAAAGAACTAGCTGAGGCAATTTGAGTTTGTTTATTGGGACATAATTTTTATTTTGTTGATGTTATGATAACATTAGGCGAATCTGACAAATTTTTATTCACAGCAGCTGACAAAATGAAACTTGATACAAATAAAATGATGACATTACGATTTAATCGCGATGATGTCATGGAATTTAGTCATTACTGTCTTTCTAGGAATGATATAGAAAATATTATTAATTATCGTATCTAAAACTAAATCTATCAAATGTCAACATTGACGTTGCTGATTTAGTTACATTATCAGCTACTCTTTTTACTACACGTGTATTAATTTTAAGGTGGTTTGCAGCAGCTGTTATTGATTTAAATTTCATTTCTTCTCCAGTTTCAATATTTATTGAAATTATTTGTTTGGTTGGATTTTTAAAATTATTGCCGTCAGAACAAGCTCCACGTCTTGTGTTTTCTTTTGGTGTAACCACATCTAAATTTTCCAAACGATTATCGGTTTTAATTTTATTAATATGGTCGATAACTAAATTATTTGGAATACCGCCATTAAAAGTTTCAAACACAAACCTATGCGACCTATAACAAATTTGGTTAGTTTTTATACCACGTATCATTACTTGTAAATATCCATCTTTATCCAAACTTCCAACAATTTTTTTAGTTTTTTTATGTCGAATAATTCCCTTATCATTTGCTTCATATAGATCAAATCTTGGATGAGGTTGAAATTCATTTTGTAATCCTAAATTTTCAATATTATCATCAGCAACTGTGCCATTTGCTCTGTATACTCGTTGTCCTTCTGGAATATCGCCGCAAAACAAAGTATAAATAAAATCTTTTCTAAACATTTCAATTCTTTCTGCATTATCGACTTTTACTGAAATTAACATACCAGCAGGCGTTGGTATGCCAATAGCTTTTTTAGATGCTATGTTGATAACAGAACCAAGTGCATTTGCAGCATATAGGTTGTATTTATGGTGTACATGATAAGTTTCTTGCTCTTCCGCTGTCAGTGGCAGATATCTCAAAATTTCTGTCATTATACTATAAGGTTTTTCATATCTCTGATTAGAACAAATTCAATTAAATATAAACAATTACTATATATATATATATATATATGTTAAAATTGCGAGATATTGCTATAAAGAGAATTATCAAATCAGAAAAAATTGCTTCAGCCTTTTCAGGTTATGACAATAGTTACAAACTTGATGATCAAAATGTCTTAGCAAATTTTAGCTCTACAAATTTATTTCATCTTTTACAACCTGTCATATCAGGAGAACTTGCGGCTCATAAATGTATCAAGCTTATAGTCCAATATCATATGATTTTATGAAAGTTACATGCAGTCGAGGATGTACGTTTTGAAACAAAAAGTTTTGACAGCGAAATTTCGGAACCATATTTAACAGCAAAATCGAGAAAAATATTAACTGGAACAAACATTGCCGTGGTCGCCGATGAAATACATCAAGAAATAAACAAAAAATTAGAAGAATTTACTTCGTCAGGATCAGGTTGGAAATTCAAAATGATAAAACAAGTTTTATTTCACACAGCAAAATATAACGTACTTCACGGCAGAGGCGCTAATGGCGCTGGCTACGTCGATCTCCCTCAAAAAATTAAAAACAAAAAATGCTGTTTAAATGTAAGAAACAATGACGATAAATGTTTTCCGTGGTCTATTCTTTCTGCGATGTTTCTAAAAGAACAAAATGCTGATCGCGTTAACAAGTATTTTCCACACAAGGACGAACTAAATTTTTTAGGAATAACTTTTCCAGTAGCAGAAAATCATATACCAAAGTTTGAAAAACAAAACAATATCTCAGTAAATGTTTTTGGACTAGATGAGAAAGAAAAAGTTTACCCGAGATATATCTCAGAAAATGCTTCACAGTTGACAATAAATTTATTATTTTATCAGGGACATTGCTGTTGGATAAAAAACTTTAACGGATTAGTTGGCAAACAGTACAGTAAAAATAAAAATAAAAAATATTTCTGCTATAGATGTTTGCGTGGTTTTTCTAGCGACGGAAGACTGCAGGAGCATCTCAAATACTGCGTTAATGTTCAAAGAATAAGTATGCCTAGTGAAAAAGAAAAAATATTAAAATTTAAAAAATATAATCATAAACTAAATATTCCTTTTGTTATTTACGCTGATTTCGAGTGTCTACTCGTTCCCGTGGTTGGAGCTGAAAATAATCCGAATAAATCCAGCACTAGAAAAATACAACAACATATTTCTTGTGGAGTAGCTTATAAAGTAGTTTGTTGCGCTAGCGATAAATTTTCAACTCCGATAAAGTTATTTAGAGGTGAAAATCCAGCCTTGTGGTTACTAAAACATTTAATAGACGAAGTTAATAAAATTTCTAACAGCTTACTTAAAACAGCTCCGATGAGAATAACGTCTAAACAACAACTCAATTTCGATAAAGCAGTTAATTGTCATATTTGTAAAACGTTGCTGGATGATTCCAAGGTGCGAGATCATTTTCATTTGACCGGCCAATATCGTGGGGCAGCTCATAACAGTTGCAATTTAAAATTTCATGCTCCAGATTTTATTCCTGTAGTTTTACATAACTTTCGTGGCTACGACAGTCATATCATTGTAGAAGCTTTTGGTGATGAAAATATTAAAGCTAAACTAAAATTAAATAACGTAATCAAATGCATTCCAAATAATTTTGAAAAGTATATGTCGGTGACGCTCGGCAAATTACGCTTTATTGACAGTCTGCAATTTATGGCAGCATCATTAGATGAGCTTGTCAACAGCGCTACGAGCGCCGGTAGCAATTTTGCTAACCTAAAAAGTTGCTTCGGTGAAAACTAAATCGATCTGACAAGAAAAGGTATATTTCCGTACGAGTATCTCGACGATTGGAGCAGATTTAATGAAACTTCTCTACCTAGCAAAGATAAATTTTACTCGCAACTCAAAAACGAAAATATAACAGACGACGAATACAAATACGCACAAGATATTTGGAATACATTTAGTTGTAAAACATTTGGTGATTATCACGATCTATGTTTGAAAACAGATGTATTATTGCTAGCAGATGTTTTTGAGAGTTTTCGTCAGGTTAGTCATACAAATTATGGATTAGATCCCTGTTGGTATTATTCTGCTCCCGGGCTGTCTTGGGACGCTCTACTAAAAACAAGCAAAATAGAACTAGATCTCCTGACGGATGTCGATATGTTTAACTTTATTGAAAAAGGTATCAGAGGTGGAATTAGCGTTATAACAAAGAAATATGCAGCCGCTAATAATAAATATCTGAAAAATTATGATAAAAATCTCCCGTCGAGTTACTTTATTTATCTAGATTGTGTGAATTTGTATGGCTGGGCCATGTCAGAGCCAATGCCACACGGTGGATTTCATTGGATAACTCCAGATCAATTTCTTAAAGAAACTGAAAAAGATTTACCTAGAAAAATTAACATCGATTTTTCAGATATCTCATATTTTGTTGAAGTTGATCTAGATTATCCTAGTTCGCTACATGATCTACATAACGACTACCCGTTTTGCGCGGAGTCAATGATGATTAATTATAATTTATTATCGCCTGAACAACGAGCAACGACAACAGCAAAAACTTCGATTGTTAATAAGTTAGTTCCAAATTTGTTGGATAAAAGAAATTACGTTATGCATTACAAAAATTTAAAACAAGCAGTAGATGCTGGACTAATTCTGAGAAAAGTCCACCGCGTGCTAAAGTTTAATCAGTCGAAGTGGATGGCAAATTATATTGATCTAAATACGAAACGTCGTGCTGTGGCTAAGACAGACTTTGAGAAAAGCTTTTTCAAGTTAATGAACAACTCGGTGTTTGGTACGACGATGGAAAATATTCGAAAGAGAGTCTCTATAGAAATTGTCAATAATTTAAGTCGCAGAAATAAATTAGTTAACGATGATGGTTTTGTTAGTATGAAAATATTTAATGAAAATCTTGCTGCAATACAACGACGAAAGACAAATTTAAAGTTAAATAAATCGATTTATGTTGGTGTAGCTGTACTTGATATATCGAAGTGGCTGATGTATGATTTTCACTACAATTTTGCCAAAAAAGCAATGGCCAAATTCGGAGTTGCTATTTACTGATACGGACTCGCTAGTTTATAATATCAAATGTGAAGATGTCCATGAGGATATTTATAAACGCCGTGATCTGTTTGACGTATCAGATTATCCAGCATGTAGTGGATTTCAAGATAATTCGAATAAGAAAGTTATTGGAAAAATGAAATATGAGTTTATGTTTATTCCAGTTATCGAATTTGTTGGTCTTCGAAGCAAGATGTACTCTATCAAAATTGATATAAGTGACATGACTAAAGAAATGCTCGAACAAAGACAAATTAAAAGTGATGAAATTAAAAAGTTAAAAGGTATTAAGAAAAATGTTGTAAAAAATGAAATTAAACATAATGAATATATAAATGTCCTTAAAACTTCTGCTCCACATTTCTCTACCATGTGTATGTTTAGATCACACAAGCATAATGTTACCACAAATAAAATAATAAAACGTGGATTAACTAATTTCGATGATAAAAGATATTGCAGCGATGGAATTAAGACACTAGCGTTTGGACATTATGCAATTAATTTTGTCTAAACATTAGAAATAATGTTTGAAAATTTAACATTAGCAGATGAAGTTAATAGCAAAATAAAAAATTTAATGGTCAATAACCAACAATTATCATTTGAATTTAATGCTGAAATTTCAGGTATTTGTTTTAGTAAACTTGACAGAATCAAACTCTCCCTTATTAGATCAGATGACAGCAAATACTTTAGTTATCTCGAAAGTTTACGAGATGAGTTTGCATTGAAATATGACAATTTACATAATCCAATCAGCCAAAATCGGTATACCAAAATTAGTATAGACTTGGACAGGTCAAAGGTTTTTGCAAAAGGTAGTAAGTATCTTCTCAGTAAGATAGCGATGAAAGAATTATTCGAATCTCATCGTAAAGTATCTGGTAGAATTAAATTCTCGTTATATAATCATGACGGTATATTATACTTAATATCAAACATAGAAATACTATGTGTTGGTCAAGAAATGTAACTTTTTTTAAAAAGGAAGATAATACTGTTCCAGCTTAGTTTAAAATCTTTTGTAAGTTATCTAACATAGCATATATGATTTAGATTTTACACTGTAAAAATGTGGTTTATTTTTTGGCTATAAAACTTATAATCAGTGAGTTTTAGTCTTTTTATCTCAAATTTTTGCTTACTTCACTGCATTTTGATCAAGCTAGACAAATCCGTTAAGTATAGGTATTAGTTGATCAAGCGAGACAACTCTGTTAAGCAAGGTATTAGTTGATCAAGCTAGACAACTCCGTTAAGCATAGCTTAGTAACAAGCAGTTGTCTGCTATGTTATGTGAACTTACATAAAACTAACGTTGGTTTTTATTAAAAAGCATTTCAATCTCTCTAAAATGCACTTAACTCCAGAAGAGGACTTGCACAGACAAACAGACACATACATACAAACAGACAGGCATAAAATTCAAAATACTGTAATTGTGACTATAAAGTACATGAGTTTTAACTTCACACAGCAAGTTATTTTTAGACAGCATG
>JAECUM010050493.1:0-42514 GCA_016617855.1 Megalonaias nervosa | reverse complement strand
GTGTGTGTGTGTGTGTGTGTGTGTGTGTGTGTTAGAGGAACTAGGCAGTTCAAGTGTCGATGACTGTTTTCGTTTTTAACACGACAGGAAGCGGACATGTGAGAGGATACGAAAATTGGACAGACAAAGAACCAAATAATGGTAAGAAGTATAATGTGTGTGTGTGTGTGTGTGTGTGTGTGTGTGTGTGTGTGTGTGTGTGTGTGTGTGTGTGTGTGTGTGTGTGTGTGTGTGTGTGTGTGTGTTAGAGGGACTAGGGAGTTCAAGTGTCGATGACTGATTTCGTTTTTAACACCAATCGTGAATAACATTTGTCGGAAATTACAACTGATAATGGAGTGGTAGGTATTAAAAATGTGAGTAAATGGGCATGTGATGACTGAGTTGGCTTGTCATAAGCATTTATTCAACCAAGGCAATCTTTACTGTTTGGCCAACACTTAAACACATCTCTCAGCGCAAGATAGCCATACACTACATGGCGGTCATTCTATCTGGTGGAGGAAGAACCCGTAAAACCCCAAGAAACAACCACATTGGCCTTGCCAGAGACTCGAATCCACGCGGACAGAGGCCATATGACAGTTATCGATAAAGGTAAGAACTTTAGAATATTCGGCCACTCCAATGCTCCTATGCGAAAAGAGTCATTCAAAAACTCCTGCAGAAATCCAATGATACATATTAAGTGAATGTGATTCGAATATGTTCTTTCGATCAGGATACAGAAAAAGAGATTAGGACGACATCGTCATGTTGTTCGACAAATGGTGAAAAATAAAATTCCAGTCAAAAGATAAATATACTCTTTTAACGACCTATGTTTATATGATCGTTGCTAAAAGTGACTGTTCCTTTCAGAGGATCAAATGCTGTATCTCTTTTAGGAAGAGTAATGAGAAGACGAAGTGAAACAAGACATGAATTCTTAAAAGACATAACAGTTTACACTTGCAATTTTATGAAAGGACGAGAATTTGACTTGGGTTCCTAACAGACCGAAGATGGAACTCCATCGTTAGTACAAACAATGGACACCGCACATACTTCCAATCCCTAATCGCGCCGATATAACACATTTACAGCAAGAATTACAATCGTTAATGCATCGAACAGATCTGTCAGAAATAGAACAATTCTAGCGGTATTGACAAGTGTTGTGACGTTTTCAATGAGTTTCTTAAGATAAGGTGGCTACATACAAAACAAATAATGATGATGATGATGATATGATGATGATGATGATGATAATGATGATGATGATGATTATTATTATTATTATCATTATTTCATGAGAAGAGGACATTTTGAGAGAGAAAATTGTCCATTAAATGACTTTTTTAAGGTGGCTATATAACAAACAAAAGTCATCACCATTATTATTATTATTATTATTGGGTCCATCGGTGTATGAGTGGTTTAATGGACTTGTATTTACTGATCACTGCCATCTCACCTCTGTCCGTATGTGTTCGAGTCTCTGGCTTGTCAAATGTGAGTAAGTGGGAAAGCTGCCATTAACTTCCCATGGGTCGGTGGTTCTTACCGGGTTGTACCTCCAACAATTATACTGGCCGCCATAAAAAAGCCCTCTTGAGCTGAGAAAAGGCGTTAAACCCAAGCAAAAACAACAGCAGCAACAACGAATCGACAACATTATTATTAATATTTCATGATGAGAGAAGATTTTGAGAATGGCGCTATAGGTGGGGAATTAACATTATGCTTCAAGGAGAGACATGGAATTGGCATTACGAGAGAGAGAGAGAGAGAGAGAGAGAGAGAGAGAGAGAGAGAGAGCCGCTTTAAGATACCTTTCACAGTCGTCACAATGATTGCGTGAAATGTTACTTTAGTTTGCAATTCTTTTTAAAGATCTGCACCTCAAAAATATTGTAGAGCCTTTTTTTCATAGGGTAAAAACGGACTAGATAAAACTTTTAGTTTAGTTGCGGTTTTGTCGGGGGGGGGGGGTGCATTTTAGAAATATGAGCTTTGTATGTGGGTTGTCCTATGATGGCACTGCACCTCCGCACACAAAAATGAACACATAGCTTTACAGTGTAAGAATAACTTGAGTGTGACTTGTCTTATTCTGCACTCTTATTCTAAAGCCGAACCATGCATTTAGGAAAAAAGAATAAGTAAAATATAACAATGTATACGCTGTTTTCAGTTATTTGATTTTTAGAATGCTGATACAACAAGACCTGTTTTTTATTTTCTCCCGTCCATGGTTGAGGGGATTTTATAACATTGTGTGTAGTCTCAAGGCTTGTGTAGCAAAACATTACTCATCTTAAATTTGGGGCGGGCAGCAAATGTTACGGCAGTCATTCGACAATAACTATAGCACTACTTTTAAACTGATGAATGAAAAGAACTTGCTTTTGTTTTGTCCACAATTCATTGCACTTGCACTTGAGAATAGTTTCTTGGACTTTTAAACAACACCACATAATGAACAATTGAGACTGATGGTGCTATTGAAGTTAATTCTTAAAATAAATTTCATGTAATATTTCAATTTCAACTAGTAATTTCAACTAGAATTACAATCATGTAATTTTCGTGTATACGAATGTTCATTTCCTCGCCTTCTCATAACATGTCATCGAAGGTGACAAGATGTGTTTGACTAGAGTCAGACACAGTCCCATTGTCTTCTCCAGGAATTCCTTCTGCAAACGAAATGAATTCCTATTGATTGTCTTGAAGTAATGTGCACGCCGATTACCACTCTATGTAACATCACACGATACATGATGGGGGACGATCAAACAATTTCTGGTTTACCTGAACAATTTTATCCGGCAAATCAACATTTTAAAGGGATTGCGAAGATACCAAGCCTTCAAACTTTGACGATCTAACTTTGTGCCAATTACTTTGAGAATCGAGGACAATATAATCATAACTATGGTGTCTTGAATTCTGAGATGACCGTCAACGATACAATACAAGGAATAGCGGGAGCCATGCTGGTAGGTGTCCTGGGAAGTGTTTTACTCATGGGTCCAAGATGAAAAGGGTCAAGAAGATAAAAGGGACCTCTGGAGTTGAAAGATCTAAGACGTAACCATTGAAATCTGATCGAAGGACGAAAACTGGCTTTAGTACCTTACAAACGATGGATGGAATACCATCGTTGGCAAGAACAACGGACCCCGCATTTACCTCCCAATCCTCATTTGACCGAAATGTCCCAGTTACAACACGATCTGCAATCGTTGATGGATCGCAGGGATTTTTCAGAAACGGAAAAGTCGCAAAGGTACGGTCAACTTGTGCAACGACTTCAACTCTTTCACCAGAAAGCTTTAGACGAAACAGCTCTACCAACTCTGAAAGATTTTAAGGCCCTGATGCAAAGTACATCATCACCACCACACCAAGCGGTCAAGCCAGGCGCAGTCACACGGATGCGTGAGAAAGATGAGGCACGAGAAGTCTTTCAAACACCGTCAGCAGCTCCCATCCCTAGTAAGATTGCAGCGTCCTTGTTGACACCTTCCCCTACACCTCTACGAGAAGAACTTAAAGCTTGAAAAGATGATGTCCACTCCTCCTTCAAAAGAATTCAAAAATAAAGAAGGGAAAACAGAAGTGAAGAAAGAAAAGAAGACAAAATCCCCCCATTACCGCCAACACCATCACCATCACCACTATCCTGGACTTCCACTCCCGTGGCACATCGGACACGTATAGCCGTTTCCAAACCATCCCCTTGCTCCATCCAGAGTAGCATCCGTGAAGAGTGGGTGAGGTATTAAAAAACAAGTCTTGATGGAGAATGTGTTAGCCAGCATTTACTATGATCCAGCCCATCCTGCAGGTTACGGAGGAGTTCAGAAATTGTTGCCAAAACCCGACTGAAAAGTGTCCGTTTACCTCAAGTGCAACGATGGTTACAAGAACAAGCCAAGTACACCTTACACAAACCCACTTGACGAAAATTTTCGAAAAGTCGCACCCGAGTGGAGGGGATCGTTCATCAACGGCAAGCCGAATTAGCCGATGTCTCTCATTTGGGCACCAACAATCTTGGCTACAAATAATTTTTTTTGTGTTATCGACGTCTGAATTTGCATGGATAGTGCTATTGACTTCCAAATCGAGCACTGAGTTAGTGCGAACCCTCAGACTGGTGTTGAAACAATGTGGTCGTCACCCTCTTCGATGCCAAACCGACAAAGGCACCGAATTTCTGAACAATCTTTCCAAAAATAATTCAGGAAATGAGACATTCTTTTTTTCACCACCGAAAATCCAGAAACCAAAGGCAGTTTCGTGGAACGTTTTCAACGCACCTTGGAAGAACGCATGTGGAAATATGTTAATGCATCAACACACTCTCAAGTACATCGAAGTCATGCCGCACCTGATCCAAGCGTACAACCAATCTTACCATCGGAACATCGGATGTGCCCCCCCCCCCTCCCAAGAAGTGACTCCCGACAACAAAGTGACAGTCTTTGAGCGCCTGTTTGGTACGTGCCCGACTGTGACTGCCCTCAAGAAAGGTGAAGTGTTAAAGACGCGAGATTGGGTGCACATTGGCAAAACGAAACGCACTTTCAACAAAGGATACTTACCCAACTGGACCACCGAATTGTTTTGTGTCACTGGACGAGTGCGTGGCAGTCATTCTGCCGTCTATAAATTGGAAGACATGAACGGGGTGTGTTAAAAGGAAGGTTTTACTTGCCCGAGTTACTACGAGTGACCAAACAATAAAGAAGACGAAGTTCAAAGTATCAAATAAGTCAAAGTACGTTCGAAAGGATATCCACCCAGTTTTGATTCTTGGATCGACGCTTCGCAAGTCGTCGACTATAAAAGAAAGTGACCATCATGCCCTTCAATACAACCTCAACCGCTGCCACCGCAGTGACCACGCCTTCACCGAGTTCGTCTGTGCAAGATTTACAAAAGCAACCCTCGTGGGTGTGGTGTGGGGAACGTGTGCCTAAAACGCTAACCGTCCTTTTCTGCCAAATCTTTGTGGTGTATTGTGTCATCGTTTCTGCTATTGCCAATTTGAGTTTGCAGAAAGGAGACAAACAATTGAGGAAATTTTACTGAGCAGTTGCACCAGTTACATTCTCCCCAATCCGTCACTGAAATATTCTTCTAACGGGAACAACGGGAGCCTTGTGCCCAGCGTCAGTCACCCTTCCAACAGTCACCACCCAAACAACAATAACAAGAATCCTCCTTTAGACACTCCTCTGACCTCCAGCGACTCCTGGGACAGCAGAACTCTGAAAATATGAACAACCAATTTTACTTGACTTTACCCAGTGACAGTTCCATGGATGTGTTTCTCAAACACACCTGGTGCTGTTTCAGGGCCAAATTACCTCAGGCTATCCAACTGAATCACGAAGCCCAATGGAAAGTGACTTTGATGGAAATGATTCACCCTACATATATCCAAAACATCACTGAAAATCAAACAAAGTTTTGGGTCGAAATCAGGAATATACAAGTACAAGAACAGTTGTATAGCAAAAATTCTAAAATTTGGAAATCCAAAGATTCAACACAAGACAAATCTCCCCTGAACATGTACTAGATGAAAATTCCCCCAGACTATTATTTTAATGGTCAACATTTGGTGGACACGATTGCCACTAATTTTGACGCTCAGTTTGGCAAAGCTCTGACCAAACAGAACAAACATGTCACCATCGAGTACAATACAGTGGCTCTTCGCCTGCTGATGAAATTTACGGGATGCCCAAACGTTGTCCATCACTTTTAATCCTGAATTGTTGGAGATATTGAGTGGAGAGACGATCAACTCATCTGATGGAAAGGTTTCCCCTGACATCAGCATTTTAGCAACAGCCGATTTTTAAAGTTGTTTCATTGCCCGGTAGAACTGAATCAATGATTAAATTTGATCTTTTTGTACTCCGATGTCGTGGAGTACAAAGTAGTGGGACACACCTCCGCTCCGTTACTAGGAGTCATTCCTTTCAAAGTGGATTCTGCCACGATCACTGACGAGGAAGGTTAAAGCACCTATCACGTTCACCGAGAATTTGTACATTCACACTATTTGACCGTCAGTAGCTCGTATTTCGACAGTGTCAACATTGGTATAAAAGGAGATCTGGGACAAAATATTCCATTCACCAAAAGGAAAGTCACGGTAAAACTCCATTTTCGAAAACGATTCTTTAACGACTTGTAAGTCATGTATCCAGTGTACCGAGGAGTCGCTCGACAGTGAAGACATGGTTTAGGAGATATGCTGAAATCTGCTTTTCGTTCTCTGGCCCCGGTTTTGAAACCGATGGTGACACAAGGATGGCACGCCTTGAACTGATGGATCGTTTGCATTTGGACATGTGGTTGCAAGACGAGTATTTGCTGAACAGAGTGGATACCCGCCTGAGACTGAATCTCATCAGTACCGCTTTCCATTTGATGGCTCATGCCAACGAGTACAAAACCATCATCCAAGAAGCCAGACTTTACGTGCACCGCGTGGAAGTGTTACCTAAAACGGGAAACGACATCAGTCACACTTTGAGCAGAAAGACCGCCAAGTATCCGATACGGCGAGTAGAAGTGAAAACTCTCACCACTGCTACTGGACTACGATCCAAGATCGAAGATCATCTGTTCCAAGGACAGTTACCCAAACGTTTAATCGTTGGCATCGATAGCAATGCAGCCCTCAAAGGAGCCGTCACTACCAATCCTTTCCAGTTTAAGTACTACAGAGTGTCCACGATCGAAGTCAGTCGCGATGGCAAGACCTTGTGTATCAGACCCTTCGAACCTAACTTTGCCCAGAAGAATTACTTGAGATCGTAATTGTTCCTGTACGAAGTCACCAGACAGCTAGGGACCAACACCAGCTACGGCATTTCGTACGTGGATTATGCAGGAGGCTACACTTTGTGGGCCTTTGACTTCACTCCAGACCAAGACGGCGACGAGGGAAATCTCCACCCTATAAAATCCGGTCAACTGCGTGTGAAACTTCTGTTTGCAGGTCATCCTGTATGCCGAATTCGATAATACGATAGCAATCAACAGTTTGAGAGAAGTCATTTTAGACAATTGAACTATGGAAAACTGTAATCTTTCTTTGAACAGTGGAGAATCTTTTGAAAAGGAATGGGATGATACCGAGGAAGCCGTGGAAAACGAAGAGGACATAGTGATGAGGTCCAGTTGGCCAGAACAAGAACAATATTTATTGCCCTGTTTTGCCATACACCTGGCGGATAAAATTACGGAACTGAGCAGGAAAGATTGCTATGGATGTCAAAACGATCATCCCAGTCAAATTCAACACGATAAATGTCTGATGGTGAGTCAAGAAGAAAAATTGGATGAGTATCTGGAGGACGCTTGGGGTCTCATCTCGGAAGAGGCAGTACTGCATCAATGTTATAAAGACTTGCGTGATCATTCATCTCCTCCATTGACTACTCTGGGGATCTACCGCATTGAAGCTCTCTTGTCCCAGAGTGCGGAGACGAAACGAAGAAACAGTTACTTGCCAGAGATTTTCAAGCAAACAGTCAGAATTGAATTGATAACTCATCGTTACCTGTGAAAAAAAACGAAACAAAACTGGATACCTGGGAACCTTATTACCTTTTTAACAACAGTTCGTACACTGCTTCTTGGAATCCTATCGTATGTGCTAAAGATGAACTTCCTCATCGCAAACCCGAAAACCTTCAAGTTTATATCATCAACACGGACGACAGTCGTCTCCCAGGAACCGACTGGGTAGCCGTCTACTTCCCTAAAGATGGTTTCGTGGAGTATTTTAATTCGTATGGATTGCGCCTTTGGAAGACGATATCATCGATTTTATGTGAAAAAATGCCCAGAAGACACGATTCCATAATGTGAAATTACAAGGCACAGATTCCATGGTGTGTGGACTGTATTGTGTGTATTTTCTTCATCAAAGCAGTCTTTGATATCCCTTAGAACATTTAGTGACTTAGTAGGGGTGTTTTCTATCGCGTCTGCGCTTGAGACATATAACTCACGGCAGTCTCCAGTCTGGCCATCCAATGTTGACTCATCCTCCTGTGAAGATGTGTTTAGGACTAGGCAATCTGAACGAAGCTTACGTGAATTTATACCGTGTCAAGCAAAACCTGATACCGAAGCCTGATGAGATAGAGAATGTCCGGATGTTGAAAGTGGTCGAAGACCTGATGGAAGAGCTCTTCAGAGATGAAATGAAGAACGAGCGAGAAGAGTGGATGGAGAAGTATAGGCATCAGAAGCAGAGAGAGAGAGCAACAACAGCAGCAGCATCAGCAACAGTAGGAGCCAGACAGAGGCTTTGTAGAGTGCCGAGTGGACACAAAAGAGTTGACCTTCTCTTTCAGCTAAAGCAGACCCTATTCTGTCGGAAAGATTACAGTCAGACGGGGAAGTAATTTCAGAAACGATTTCCACCCGTCCAAACACCAGGTGCCCCGATGAGACGTCATGGTCGCCGACCAATGGCGACTGACGTCTCATACTGCTTGGTAGACACCTGGTGGTAGCGCTGTAGACTGGAATTTTAATCATACTTGAGTACGTGCTGGGTCCATTCCCACTCAAGTAATGCCCCTAGCTGGTACTATGGCAGAGTGGCATGTGGGTGCATGGTATAACATGCTGCATGTGCAGATTGGAGACCCTACGGGATGAAGAAAGATAGTCCGGTAATACCTGCATGCCAACGAGTCTCCTCTTATACTGAGGAGTGTGCTGATGAGGTCAAAAGTTACGCACTTTACCCTTCAGAACCCAAGTCAATTCACTAGCTAGTGTAGGCCGTTTGGGACTTAGTTGTCCCACGAACTATAGGCTAATTAAACAGCTCTCTTTGAGAGCATAAACGCCTGGGGGATGTGGCACGGATTCCTTCCCCCAGGAATAATTAAGGAGTCCGCGTTGCGGACATAAACCAGTGCCGCATGCCCAAGAGGGCGCAAGCCACTTTAATTCAATAGTCAGCCAGTCAGTTTGGATACCCAGTGTTCACTCATTAACTTAGAAGATGATCAGAATAGCTAAATTGTTGGAGATTCAGATGTTATGCCAGGCGCCTACTTGACGAGCTGGCCATGGCGGCGATCCAGGAGGAAGCCAGAATAGACGAAGTGAAGGAAAAAAAGAAGAAGGAAAAGGAGAAGGAAAGGATCCTACTTCACCTCATAGTTAGGCCTTTGTGTGAGGTCAATCCTCCACAGCCACTAGCAGCACCACCACAGCAACGTCAACAACAACCACAAGCATTACTACCAGCACCAGTACCAACAGCCTCTGTCCCCCAGACAGAAAACTGGGAGGAAGAGTTGCGTCCGCAGGAGATAAGGAGCCCACAGCATAGAAGAAGAAGACAGAGGGAACAAATCTTCAGAATCCCAGAAACTGAAGATTGGGTTTCTGAAGCAACTCAAGAGGCCTCTGCGATCCCAACCACAACTGTGAATTGGGAGCAAAACTGGAGTCTTCGTTGTATCTGTGGTGCATGACCTGGAAGATGCCATCATTAACTGGGTGCATCTGAAGTCCCGCCCCCTTCCCCCCCCAAAAAAAACATAGCCCTTCCAATCGCTAACCAGAAAAGAGACTAACAAAGTTGCCAATTTGTTTGAGTGTGGAGTAGTGTGACTATAAGCACTAACTCCTTTACTGATGTGTGTGTGTTTGTGTGTTTGTTTGTGTTTGTGTGTGCTCGTACGTTTGTGTGTGTGTTGGTGTGTTGCTGTGGCCGCGTACGTGTGTGTTTGTGTTTGTGTTTGTGTGCGCTCGTACGTTTGTGTGTGTGTGATTGCATGCGTGCGAGTACGTTTGTTGGTGTTTGTTTTTGTATGCGTGCTTGTACGTTTGTGTGTGTGTGTGTTTGAATGCGTGCGCGTACGTTCGTTTATGTGTATATTTGTGTGTTTTTATGCTTATGCGTGCGTTCGTTGGTGTGTAAATTTGTGTGTTTGTATGGGAGCTGGTATGTTTGTTGGTGTGTGTATTTGTGTGTTTGTATGCGTGCTCGTACGTTTGTTTGTGTGTGTGTTTGTATGTGTTTTTGTGTGTGTTTGTATGTCTTTTTATGTGATAGAGTACGTTTGCATGTTTGTTTTCTTCCCTTTACTAAAACCGTATCCCTTAACAAAAAAGTGATTGTATGTGTGTGTGTATGTGTGTGTTTGTATGCTTGCGCATAGGTTTGTTTGTGTTTGCATTTGTGTTTTTATGCCTGCGCGTACGTTTGTTTGTGTTTGTATTTGTGTTTTATGCGTGCGCGTACGTTTGTAGGTGTGTGTATTTGTGTGTTTATACGCGTGCTCGTACGTTTGTGTGTTTGTGTGTATTTGTGTTTGTATGCGTGTGCGTACGTTTGTGTGTATTTATATTTGTGTTTGTTTTTCCGTTAATAAACCCTTCTCCCTAAAGTAAATAATATTTTGTGAATGTGAAGTAGTGTGATTATAAATACTAACTCCTTTGCTGAGGTGATTGTAGATAATGGTGTGTTTTGTATATAAAAAGTGCTTCTCCACTATGTACTGATAGTAAATAAAGTGGGCTTTGCTAGTATGAGTGTGTTGTTTTATATAAAAATTTAGGTTAGCATTCTCATCACGGTGGATTGTTTAGTAGGTGATATGGGTAGTTGGTAAGAGGGGATGTTTTCCTTCACGTACTTGCTTGAGACATATAATATAAAGCGTTCGTCATTCGCGCCATTCAACATTGAATACGAAATGGCAACCAACCATTTGGAGAAAATGATCAAGTTGCAGGAGGTGGTAGATAGCCTAGGTATGGTGGAGGAAATGCTGGTCGCAATGCATTTTAGGGCTAATAGCCCGCACAGATTGGCTATGGAAATAAATAATTAAAAGAAAGGGAAAGAGACATTACAGGACATGATGAAACAGGAAAAAAAGGAAGAAATAGAAGACAAATAGAGGATGAGAGCATGGAATAAAAAGAACTGAAAAAGAAGAGG
Organism: Megalonaias nervosa; assembly: GCA_016617855.1. Classification (NCBI taxonomy): domain Eukaryota; kingdom Metazoa; phylum Mollusca; class Bivalvia; order Unionida; family Unionidae; genus Megalonaias; species Megalonaias nervosa. The sequence continues at coordinate 31,518 of JAECUM010050493.1, read as the reverse complement.
AGAATGATAAAAGGAAAAAAGAACAGAAGGAGAAGGAAGAAGAAGAGGAGAAGACAGATGAGAAGAAAAAGAAGAATATAGTGAAGAAAATAAGAGGTTGGTGGGGGAAAAGACGAAATTAGAAACAGAAGAAGAAACCAAAGGCCCTTTTCAGGGTCACTCCTATGTCTCGAAAAGATTTATTCTCTTTGCCATATGTGTGTCTTTGTTTATTTGTTTGTTTGTTTGTTTGTTTATGTCCATCCAGTAATATAATTATATTTTATTCCTAGTTTGAGGGACCTCTCAGCCTGACTATGGAATCTTCCAATCTATTCGTATAGTTGAACTAGCTGACTTAAACGTTCAGCCAACCGTTATAGCAAGTTATATATCCCTACCCGCCAAACGTTATTATTCGTATAGTTTCACCGCTGAACTAGGTGAACGTACCCGCCACCCCGTTACCCGCTTTTTCCCCGATGTCACTGTTTGCTGTTTGGCCCGATTGAGGTCAGCCCCTTGCAACACTGTTGCCAATGTCCAGTACCGTGACGTCACCTCACCTGTTCCATTTCCCTTGTTGCTAGACAGACCCACTTTTTTGACGCTATACAGTCCCACTAGTTTTTGACGCTATACAGTCCCAGTATTTCCCCATGTTAAATTCCCTTTGTCGCCAGAGTTGCCCACGACCTTTATGACTGCGATTTCCATTGTCGCTAGGGTGCCGCACATCACTACTAATGTCAGGGCCGACGATCATCTGGATTTAATAAAACGTGGAAAACTTCTCTTTTAGCGCCGTTTATCAGACTGAAACTGCAAAATTTAGCGCCGAAATGTGACGATTATTGTGTTCTTCAAATGACCGTGAATATAAATTAATGAAAAACGTTGCATCTACCTAACTGAAATTCGGCGCTTTATTAGCATCATGACGGTCTTATAAAGATCGCTACAGTACACAGACGAAGAATAGTCACAAAAGCACAAGTGCATACTAAATGAGGCAGACTTGATACAGCATTGCAAGAGAATCACCATGTTTCTGGAATATGTGCATTTTGAAATTTATCCACTAAGTATAATATACTCTGCGTGCCTCACGAAATGTGATTTTCTAACATTTGCTTTTATCATAACTGAGATATCTCAAGAAATGCTAAATTTTAATATAAACAATCTCTGTATGCTGTTTTGTATCAATCTGAGTTAATACAAGTTCATATATCCGCCATTGTTAGCACATGGAACATATTGTATAAATTTGTGCATTGTTTCTCATTCCTCCTATGCATACATATGGATTCTTAGACTTACATTGGAACAAACTGCAGTAAAAAGTTCGACGCTAAATTATGCTGTAATCTGGTTCTCAGATTTCATGGAGCTAAATTGTAAATGCCACGTGCTCATTTAAAATATCCCAGAGAAGAGCATTAGAACGTTTAGTTAATGGTGGTTTGATCATAAAAACTAGGTCAGATTATATAATGAGTCGCGGTTGCATTTAATGGCAACAAAATATTCTAAAAAAAATAAGTTATATTTATTATAAAAAACCTATAAAAACATAGTTTAAGAGAAATACTCAATCACATTACTTATTAATGTAAAACAACTGTCAGGTTTGTAAATCAAAATATAGAGAAATAAAGAGATTTAACGTTGATGTTTCAAAACCTGCAAATAATATATCACATTTTTCCTATAACTATAAAATGGCACAGAACACAAAATATATGTACAGTACTTTTATTAAGCTTAACTCTTAAAATGGTCCACTGTCAGAATTACATACATACACAGTACCTCCAGATGGTCATTTTTGCTTCATTCTGTAAAAGCCCGCATCAGAATGTTAATATTCTGCCAGGTGATAATAGTGTTCTGTGTAAAATCGAAGTACTCAAAAGTCATGGGCATCAATTTGTTCTTCTGCTGGCCTATATGTCAAAGGCTACAAAGAACTCAAGGACATCCTAGTCAGGGCGAAGCTAACGCCAATCACTAGTCAAGACCACCCTAGTCAATCTGGCCCCTGTAGCGATAAAAGATGCAAAACCTGTCAACATATGATAGAGACCAGGACATTTACTAGCACAGTGACTAGAGAAAAACTAAACATACATGGTCCAAACAAAACGTGCAAAACAGAGAATGTAATTTATCTCATCACATGTAAGATCTGTAGCCTTCAGTATGTCGGAGAAACTGAAAAGCTACAGAAAAGGATCAACATTCATAGATCTGATTGAATGACAAAGAAGCTGTACAGAAGCCCGGTCGCAGAACACTTCTCCTCCCCTGTCCACACTTTCAGTGATGTAACACTTATCGCAATTGCTAAAAACCCCAACTGGAGTTCCTAAACCAGGAAGGAAAAGGAATCTTACTGGATACGCCGCCTTAGAACATTGAAACCAAGAAGACTAGAAAAAGACAGCCATGCACAAGTGGAATTATCCTTTGCAGCCGACACATTTTCTTTTCAAAACTTTTCTAAATTTTCTTAATAGCCTTCAATTACTACTATAAGAGTGAAATATCCGGGATATAATTTGCGCTTATATAAATGTACACAAAGTAATAGATAGTCGCTATGGCTCATCGATTTCTAGGTTAATACAAATATTGTATCCGCAGCAAGTTGATATAAACTGGTTGAGACATAATACATTTAAAGGTTTAATTCATGTAGAAACAGCCATGTAGAGTTTTGCAAACACAACGGATTTTGCGTTTTATTTGTTTGTTTTGTCTATGTTATGTATATGCTTTTGAAAAAGGCTCATTAAGAGAAAGAAAGTGAACGAAAACAGGGTTCTATATTATTAACTTGTTGGATGAGATTGTAAAATTAAATGTGCATACACCAGCCTACTCTTTCCGACATCGATAGAGTTGAAAGGAAGATAAAGAGTGAAAAGACAGAATTTCCTAGGTCAGTCGTGCAAACGTTACAAGGTCAGAGTGTATGGGTACATAATAAAAACAAAGACAAGCGTCGTGTTTGATGCTGGCCACTTTCGTGACTCTCTATTGAACATAAAAGATATTAGTCAACCAAACATTTGCTGTGTATTTACAGCATAAAATAACTATTTGGACAAAATCTATAGAGTAAACGTGCTAAGAAATTTAACAATGAGACATAGCGTATAATACAGAATTTTCTTGAGGCTGCAACAGCCATAAACAGAAATACAGCAAATAGAGCTGGCTGCATTTCTGGCAGCCACAAAAAGGCGGGAGGGGCAAAGAACAAAAATGACCAGCATCAAAGAAAAGAAAATATCAATGTTAATCAAAATTAAACCAATGAATTCTGTAGTGCTGGGGCAGTAGAGCACCCTCATACTCCCCGGTAGTTAGGATATATCCTGCATGTATGGAGGATTGGGGGGAAAGTTTGAAACGTATGTGCTCACTTCCTAAATGCGCTGTTGGTCTGTTAGAGTACCCTCATACGCTCCTGGCGGTCGAATAGTCAGGTAGACACAGATTAGTCCGGGTCGAGTGAATGATATCCCAGCAAAGCACGGTCGATGCCCAGGAGTCTAGGTCTGTGAAACCCACGAGACCTGAAAGAGAGTAGCACACATGGCGGAATGGCGATCATAGTAAAAGTGATTGAAGTGTTACAAAGCTGAGACCCTTTAGCCTAACGCTATGTATTTCTTAAATGCATCTGATCTTCAGCGGCCTAATTGCTTTATTTGATTGTCACTGAAACCTTGTCTGGCCGCCTCGGTGACGGGCCCAATTCTGAAACTATGGGACTTAAAATGGTTCGAGTTAAATCCACAAAAGCAAAGCACTCTTCTAAGTTCTGTACTAAATTCTACTCTGGTAACTGGTTGTCCATTTTAGTTCATAAAAAGCGGTCCTAGAGTATTACCCCTGAGGGTTAGGTATGCTTGTAAATGAGCTATCGGACATGTCGCAGGATTTTGTTGAGCAGCAACATGTAATATTGAAATGTCGAAAAGTGATTGTAAGACGCTTGTGGAAAAAAGTGACGACATAATTGTATCAAATTGTCATTCTGATGTTCATTTGTTTGCACTGTAATCTCTCCTATTCTGAGAAAGGCATGGAAACCCAATGTAAACATGACCAAATACACAGTCCGCCTGAAATGGTCTGAGATGGCATGCATTATAGAAACTGTAAGTCTATCCAGTGTAAATATGTCAATTGTCAAACGAACATCATGAGATTTACTTTTGTGAATGGTTTGAATGAGTCTTTGAATAAAGAATGGGTAAAAAGGGTCTGTGAAGCCGTTAAGTTTGTGCACATATCCAACTGCAGAAACAAAAAATGGATATCGGACATGCCGCATATTTCTTGTTGATTAAGTACGCTATGAAAAGGGCCAGATTAGTCATTGAAACTGGGCGGGACAACTCAGTCAAGGTGTCCGATGTGAACTCTTTATGTAGCGTCCACGCCCGTCTATATGGGGTTTGTGTAGCTGGGTGTAGGATGTTTTTAAGCCAATGGTCAAGCGTATTCTCTAGCTGGGTAAGGTTGGATGAAGCGTAATGCGATGAGGGTATGAGTCTGCATAGGGAGCCATGGCGTGGAAACTCGAAACCTGTTGGCAAGAAGGGGCAACGGCGAGTCTGTTACGTATACCAGGTATATGTTTTGTCCTGAACAAGATATTTAATTTAATACAAGTGAGTACAAATTTGCCAATAAAATATATGATTTTCGTGTCCTTAGAGGATTGCTTGTTTATGATTTCAACTAAGGCTTGATTGTCAGTGTGGAAATAGATACATTTATTGGATAAGTGTTCTCCCCAGGTCTCAGCTGCCAGAACGATGGGGTAGGATTCTAGGAGCGTTAAATTTTGATATGCCCATGTCTGATCCCAAATGACAAAGAAATAGTGTGCCTAGGATAGCACCGTATCCGACTGAGGCAGAAGCATCTGTGTACAAGTCCAACGTGTCGGAAGTCATCCAAATGTCAGGTAAGAATAAAGGTCTACCGTTAAAACCGATTAAAAAGTTTTGCCAGACCCTGAAATCTTCTTTTACCTCTTTTGTAAGTCTAATGTGGTGATGCGTATCTGAGGCGCCAATTATCAAGTTGATGAGCGGCCTAAGAAAAGGTCGTCCCGGCAAAACTACTGCGCAAGCAAAGTTAATAGTACCTATGATGGATTGCAACACCTTGAGAGTAATTTTATTTCGAGCCAGATATAAATGTATGGGTGCATTACATTTTTCTAGTTTATCCGTGGGAAGGCGAACCTCCATTCTCACGGAATCCAATTCGTATCTGAGGTACGTGATAGTTGTTGACGGGGCAAATGTTTTATCCGCAGCCATAGGAACGCCGATGTCGGCACATACAGTCAGGAAGCGATCAAGCTTATGATGGCATTGGACACAAGTTGCATCTAGTATCAAAATATCGTCAAAAATATGTGTCATGTGTGTTATATATAACTTTGTGTTCGCTTTCCATTGAAGAGAATTGCTAAAGGTCTCAAATATCTGGCAACTGGAACTACAACCCATTGGTAAGCATATATCAAAATAGTACCTCTTCGGCCACAAGAAGCCCAAACAACGATATTGCATGGGACAAATAGGAAAAATGCAGAAAGCATTTGATATGTCTGTTTTTGCCATAAAACACCCCCTACCCAGATGTTTTATACATGTAATGGCATGATCAATGCCTTCTTAATGTACTGCTGATTGTTGAATTGGAATTCCATCGTTCGACCGTTGGGAAGGAAAGGTGATGGTTTAGTCTGAAAGACCCAGGAATTTTCTTTTTGACTAGACCCAGGGGCGACATGTGTAAATTAGGAAATGGTTGTGTATGAAAAGGCCCTGCAAAGCGACCCGATGACAATTCTTTCTGTATCTTTTCTTCAGTAATTTGGGCATTAGTTTGAGCTGATTTCAGATTATTACATACGTGTGTTTGCAGTGTCCCCTTAAGGTTGTTCGGATCGTTGAAAACAAAAAAGCCGGTTGTTAGGTTGCTGCGGTTGCTGGCTGTGTTGTGGAAGTACCTTAAAGGGCTGAGAAATTGGTTTGGGACAGCGAATGAATGAGTGTCCCCCTAAACAACTGAAGAATTTGTGCTGAAAATTGCATGAAAATCCCGATGAACAGCGACCGATTTTGTGGTAACTAAAACAAACCCCCTTCGGATACTTTATGTTTGTAATTTGTGAGGGATAGTTTTGTGTGTAGTTATGACCCGACTCTAGCACAGCCTTCATGTAGAGTTTTAGTTGCGTTTTAATCCATTTAGCTTTCCCCTTTGCAACCAATTGTCTAACGTTTTCATCATAGTACCTCCAATCAGCGCGTCTCAAGTTTAAGGACAGTTTTCATGTATTGGGGAAGAGAGGTCCTAACCAGGTGACAAGTTTCACTTAGGACACTAGTAAACCTGCTCCAAGCGAGAATCCACTGTCCTATTGTGAGTTGGACGTTCCTAATATTTGGGACAGTGCTAAGTTCAGGACCAGTACTGTACGTATCTAACTGAAATTTGAATCACGCATCTTGCGAGTTATTCAGGAGGGTAGAAAAATTAATATGTGAGCCCGCCCATATGTTTGCCTTAACTTTATCAGGGATTAGAGTGGATGGTGTGACCGACAAGCTTACAAATTGTGATTTTGAAAGCCCCCCGGAGGCACAAACGATGTGGACAACGTTACCTGTATCCACAACTGTACCTGTAACTGAAGCCGTGGTTTCCACAATGGCGGGGGAGGTCATGGATGCTGCTGGTGTGTTGTCTGTTGCTACGGAGGGTCCACGTTGAAACCCGGTTTGTGGACAATTTTCCGTTGACGGACTGAGCATAGCTACCAGCTGATCAAATTTGTTATGGATCTCCTGTGTCACTTGGGTGGTGAGCCTGTCGGAGACCTCTTGGGTTATAATATTAAAAAGATGGGGGTCCATCCAAGCCCGCTCGCTGGATGTTCCAGGTTGAAGGTTTACGGCAGCTGGTGTTGACAATGATGCCTTCTTTCTGGGCCTCTTCACCGCTTCTTGGATTTTGGACCTTGATGGTCTAGCTGTCTTCACTGCCATTTCAGACTCCGCCGCAGCTTTCTTTGTAGGGGTCATTTTCTGTAAGGAATGCCATAAAAAAGTTAATAATTACATCAATGTCAGTGTATTACTACGTAGCAATCTTTGCAAATGCATAACCCTCATTGTAATATTATGAACATCACTGTTCACTGTAGTGAGATGAAGCACGAGCTCGGTAATAGTAAAGAAGAAAATGAAAACAGAAAGAAAATTTGACCATTATGAAAATTATGGGTCATTGCTTTGAGGTGCGGAATTCAGCATAAAACCAGCACCAACTGACAATTACAACGTGTCAGGGGCCCTAAGCGATTTGGTCAACACATAGCCCATTGACACGGAGCGAAGTGATGGAAGCAGAAAGCATAAATGACTAATCAAGTGCCAAATAATGAGGTGCAGAACCCAAGTACGCAAAGCATAAAACTCGATGCAAACGTACAATGTACGGAACCAACTGGTAAACACACAAGCCAGTAATATGGAATCAACTGGTAATCATAAAATCCAGTGATACGGAACCATCTGGTAAAAACACAATCCAGTGAAACGGAATCAACTGGTAATCATAAAATCCAGCGGTACGGAACCAACTGGTAAACACACAAGCCAATGATATGGAATCAACTGGTAATCACAAAATCCAGTGGTAAGGAACCATCTGGTAAACACACAACCCAGTGATACGGAATCAACTGGCAATCATAAAATCCAGTGGTACGGAACCAACTGGTAAACACACAATCCAGTGAAACGGAATCAACTGGCAATCATAAAAACCAGCGGTACGGAACCAACTGGTAAACACACAATCCAGTGATACGGAATCAACTGGTAATAAAAAAAAAACAGCGGTACGGAACCAACTGGTAGACACACAAGCCAATGATACGGAATCAACTGGTAATCATAAAATCAACACAAAGTCCAGTAGCACAGAACAAAGTAGGTAATGCACAATCCAGTGGTGTGGAACCAACTGGTAAACACAAAGGCCAATGATACGGAATCAACTAGTAATCATAAAATCTATTGGTACGGAACCATCTAATAAACAAAGGCCAGTAGCACGGATATATATATATATATATATATATATATATATATATATATATATATATATATATATATATATAGGTTACTGCATTTGTATGGGAAAATATGAACGAGTTTTTCTGATGGCTATACTGCACGACCTTGGGAGTGCAGTATATCTATGCGACAAAACGAGTTCATATGTTCCCATACAAATGTAGCAACCTTATTACTATATGCTCATTTTCTTATTCTACCCAAGGCTTAAATATATAAGCAAATATACACTACAAGAAACAAAGTAACTGAATGTATGTCGTATTCCAAACTAAATACACAGTGTAGATTCATCATTACACAAAAAAACATTATTAATGCTCACGTAACTCCGCCCAGATAAATTTGAACTTGGTCGCGCGCTAGACATAAGTTTCGAAAGAAAATGGCGTTTTGGGCTACTTAAATTGAAATTTGGAGTCATATTGTGAATGAATGCGCATTGCAGCAACTTTTCCATTTGATCTGGAATGAATACGTTTTGGTATTTTTGTCAATTCGACGCAATTTCGTGATTATGGACTGGATTTATCTACATGAAGTAACTTACATCGGATTCAAGCAGCGTCTGTGCCAATTCTACATGAAATATACATTGGATTGAAGCAGCGAGGAAAAGCGTGTTGACATTTGCAAGTGTGTTTCTGTTCTGCAATTGAATGTTTCAAATCCCAATTTGAGAAAAATATGAAGTCTTTCAATTGCCATTATCGAAAAGATGCTATGGAATTTAATGTTTATTTCATTTTGAGTTCAGTAAGGAGGATATAAATGCACTTGGAATATAGTCTAAATTACGGTACAATTTCTAAATGTGTAATCAAGCTCGAGAACCGATGACATTGCTCATGTAATTCGGATTTGCGGAACCAAGAAAGTACATTTTTAGAAAATTCAGGATGTAAAAGTGTAAGTATATTTTTTGCCATTCTTATTACCAGCTAAAGAAGACAGTTTATGCCTTGTCACTTGCATGTTATTTGTAAGGACCTTGTCTGGCGTCTATAGCTAGCCTAAATCTCAAACACTGTATCAAAAAAGTTAGCGCGGAATGTGCCAAGGCAGCTGTTATGCGGCAGTCCACTAAACGTCTGCTTTAGTTCATTCAGACACAAATTGTTTGCTTACAATAGAAAGCAGTTCCTTTTCTCGCGTGAATGCAATATGAATTGAGCACGCGAGTTCAGTATCGCAAAATATTGCAATTCTGACAATGTAAAGTTAACGGAGACAAAAAATGAGCATATAATAAATAAATATATATATATATATATATATATATATATATATATATATATATATATATATATATATATATATATATTTGTTGTGGAAACAACTCAAAAATGTAACCAAGGTTGCAATGACATTGTCTTTTATTAGCACGTTCGGGACGATGCATAAAATACTCAACTTGAAGTGTTGTCTCTTGGTTTCTTTTGTTCAATCTAATGCTGATAAAAAAGCATTGGGGAAGTAAGTGATCAAGACATAAATGAGAAATTGGAATTTACACCTTAGAAAAGCTATTGAGGCCGAGCTATTCAAAAGTGACAAATTTGTTATCTCTCATGAAAATTTTCTATGCTGATCTACCCGAAGAAAATTGGTGTATGTCTTGCACGCGTATCTCTGGATGTTATGATCTAGTTTATGGAAAATGGTAACTTTGTAATATATCACACCCTTATTAAGAAACTATAATGTCTTCAAAGTAAGAAGGGGCAACTTAATCTGTGACATCATCCTGTCAGGATTCGATTGATATTATGAGATGCCGAAGGTTAGTCAGAGAAATGATCTAAGTATGCATTATATACTGCAAGAAGTATATAGTCATCAGACACATGTTTTATTTATCATTGTAAATGTACAAAAGAGTAGTCATCAAAATTAATTCCTTACTAGACTCATTTCCTCAAACAAACAAAAAGGAGGACCTATGAAATATTAGGTCCTCGGGATGTAGGGGTAATTACTTCTGGATTAATCCGTCCTGTGTTCTATATATTTTTGTCGCAGGATGAAAATGGAGGAGGTATTTTTCATTTCTTTTTTCATAATAAAAGAGAAACAACATCATATTTTCTGGCGTTGCAATTGTTTTATTATATGTTCTAGGTAGGGACTGATTCGGCTTTCTTACCAATGAACATTCTGTTATATATATATATATATATATATATATATATATATATATATATATATATATGAAAACACCGCCGTCAGCTTGGAATACATTTATAAATGCAAGGACAAACCAAATGTTCTTCGTGCTTCCGAGGGTTGTTACTTTTTGCTTAAGAAAATTGGTCATTATAGATCATAACACTGCAGGAAACATCTGTCCAGCCATACTGTAGATGATTTCATACTGGCTATTTTATTTATTATTTTGATTGTTAGGTAAAACCGTGTCACTTCATTCTCCAGAATTTCTTTGTGTTTGTTTGTATGTTCCATTCTATCTATTTTAATGCACCCGATTGTGAATTTTAGATGATACATTTGCCACCATCTGATGCGACGTTTCTCTTTACTAGATATTAGAGAATATAGAAATCTCAGCCTTGAAAGCCGAAATTCTACATTCTTTGGGGAACAAAAGTGTTGAACTTTCTGACGTTCAGTGCTATATTATGGAAAATTCATCAGCCTATTGCAACCTAACAAAACGGAATAATCAGTGGATAATTCTCTGAATTTTTTTAACGTATCTACAAAACATCGCTGCAGCCATATACTTCAAGAATACAAAGGAATTGTAAAAACGATTACTACTTCTATAAATCTGGTAGTAATAGGTAAGTTTTGAGATCAACATGTAATGGGTACCTTTTCAGGATAAACCCATATCTAACATTCAGCATTCATTTATTCTGCTTAATTATGATTATTTTGACTTTATTTTTAAGAGAGCATTAGCAATTTTAATGCAGCAGTACCCAATAATTCTTCTTGGTATTAATACTGTACATTTAACGTGGAAATGTATAAAGTAAACAACATATTTCAATTATATATGCACCGGTAAAAGCATATATAACAGATGCCTTAATCTAATCCATACCAACGTGGATATCTGAGAAAACTTGCCAATATTTTCCTGTGGGTGGTTGGTTCTTTCTGGGTTTTCCTGAATTCTTCATTCGCCAGATATACTTGCCCCCAATTATAGTTTATGGTGTGCTGAAAAATGTCTTTAACCCAAGAAACCAAACCATGCCAATTATGCGCTTCGCACGTTTAAGTTTTGATGCGAAGTGCACTAGTTCTGCCTAATTAAATTGTCTCTTATTGTTCAAAATGTCTGCTTTTCTTTCTTTTACTAAGCAAATATTGTCTCCTATGGTTAACGTATATGCAAACAATATGTGCCTTTATTTATTAGGTCGCTTTTTTCAGCATTGATTTACTCTGTGGCAAAATAAAAAGAGATGACATGTTAAAGGTTTGCTTGCTTTCGAAGTTGGCTACAGTTCCGTGCAAGTTAGAAAAATGTAGGCAGCACAAAATAAAAGCTCCTTTAGATACTTTAAGCATTATTTAAAAAAGGTATTAAGCATATATTATGAACTAAAAATTTGCTAATTTATACAAATACATAACTACATAGACTGTTAATAACAGTTTATTCGGCAAAAAGTGCTGTGTGAGACTTTCAGGGGTAATAAATAGTCCACATCTTTATGACATTATTGACATCTTTAAATTTTCTAATGTGTTCTCACAACAATATGAAAGCAACAGTTACATGTTGGAGTACAACTATCTTCTACTCTTTGTTTTGTATCATGTTAAATATTTGTTTCCTTTTCAACTTACGTTTTACACAAAATGCACCAGTGAAAGAAATGAAAATAAAACTTGCTCTGAGTCATCAAATTAGATACGAATAATCCAGAATAAACAAATTCATTTCTGCAGAAAGATTCATAGGAACATCGTGTAAGGTTGTAACATGTACATGAATACCTAGTCTGTTCTCGATAGCCATCATGTATCAAATGAAACATCTCTTTCGGTACATTTTATAATGAATACTATAACGGATGATTTACAAGGTTCAGTTTTCTAAGTCCAATTATACTCTTCTAATATACGTATGCTTCAGGAAAGCCGAAAATAAAGAAAAGACTGAAGCACTGAAACCCATATTTAATCATGCGTTTCAAATGACCTGCAACACTACTCTTGGACTGAAAGGCTTTATGTATAAGTGGAAAATAAATGGTACAGAGATAACACCCCTTAGCATCGTCAATGAACATATCTCCAGTCTGAATATGGACGATAAAATCAACAACGTTACATGTTAAGTCTGTTTGAATGCAACAGGAACGGACTTTTCGACTTCAGTCTGCGAACATGATGCCTGTTAAATAGACAGTGATCCTTGTACAATCCAATTAATATATAAGTTAATTTATCGTTTTCGTTGATCGATAGAGAGATTGCTTCAGCTTTGACGTCTGTGCAATATACTTTAAAATGTGTCCATTGTAACAATATGTATTTAGCACAAGTACAAGTACCTCTTATGTGGAGTCGTGTCCAGAAAACTTAGCCGAAACATAAGACGTATGAAGGTCTATAGGGCAGTCCATAGGAAAAGCATGAAATCTACGTGAAGTCTAAATTGTGAAGGCCTATAGACTAAACCCTATGCAAAATGTGAAGGCCTATGGAGCACAGAATAGGACAGAACTGAACTGATGCATAAATATTATGCGTACACCCGATTGTCCATACTCGTAGGATAAGTGATGCAAAATATTATATCGCAATTTATACTCAGATGATAGCAAATAATGTCATCAAATGAACTTCTAATGACTCATTTGTGAAAAATGTATAAATGTGCATTTTTTTGTGCGCTACATAAAATTAAATATACATCCCCATTTTAAAATGATTATATAGGAATCAACTGTGTCACCAAACATCCATAATATAAAAGCTGAGTGAGTGTTTAAAACCTCAACGAATCTTCACAAGATGAAAAACGTAGATTCCCGGTAAGTCGAGAAAACTGTAAGCTAATGAGCACAATCAGCTTGCATCTGAATTCCGACCAAGACAACCAACAACAGTGAGCTATTGTTTACACACGCTAGTTTGGGTATTGTATTAATTTGTCTAAAATTATAAGGTTTATAACAAACACTTCACATCTTATTGTCAGCATTAGAAAGTCCGGATCATGACACGAAGCTTCGCGTCTCGTCATAATCTGGATTTCTTGATGTTGACAGCGTCATCTAGCAACTGAGATAGAATTGCTGTGATAATAATATAGATTGACTGAACAAAAACACCTAAGAAATACTTCAGTAGTCGACAATGCATACCAGATCCTTGTTTACTAAATGATGTCACGTGCACATCACACCATCATAGTACTCATTATCGTGAATTGAATCAGAAAAATGTCACCTAAAGAAAACATATAGCTATATCAGCCTTAATTCAAATTGCATTGTCTTTGATCTTTGAATTTAGCAGACAATGTAGTGATTTTACCTAATATGTTGGAGGATGGGCTGTCACGTAACATAATAGTAAATGCACGAAAGTGAATTTCTGCAGATAGCCACATACATCAATAATTTCCATTCAACGAATTCTCACGTTCACTAAATTCAAGCACTTACAGTCAATAGACTTGTTCCCGCATTCTCGAAACTTTATGAGTGGGAAACTCGAGCTAAAGTTTTTGGTGCACTACGTGATCGAAAGCAGACATATTGGTAGAAGTTCACATGTTAAGAACAACGCGAGAACCCAGTGATCATTGTAGTTTTATTCCAATTAAAGTTATAAACTATCAAAATTTTTTGACGTTGATCGTAAGCTTGAGATTCTTGCTCAAAACATCTTTATACTGCTGAGTATGAGTTAATGTGTCATTGTTGATTAATGATGCCCCTTATGTAGCTGCTTCATTGCAAAAGCAAACACCAAGCGAGAAAGATGATGAATAATTCAACACAGCAACCGTGTGAGAGACCCAATCTAAACAGAAAGTTTGATAATGATCTCGAGTATGATGATGCGCCTTGTACCCAAAGCGATGCATTACTCCTCGACATTAGCGACGCATCACGTTCCCGCTCTTCTAATAGCATCGAAATTTATCCCGTTCGTGTGCCTTACCGCTTTAGTAGCGAAAGCGATGGAATTATAACCTTTCTGCTTTGCTGGAATACGTATTGGCGTGCTTATACCTACCTATAAATAGTATCAATTTATACGCAAACCACAACGTATACCAATACTAAGTCATCCAGATACACGAATCAAAGAAGAATAAATGTTTTCTGTAGATAAGCCTTCCTATTGTGACTTTGATAGTCGATACATGACGTTCAAAGGGAAATTGCCTACATATCTGGAGGGACCGACTCCCAAATCTTTTAGATTTATTTACGTGGGAGAAGGAGATAAAGTACAATATTTTGGTTGTGATGTGACGTTTAATGAAAGGAAGTCTGAAGACTCATATTACCTGGAACATGTTAGAAGGTGTCTGCACTGTTACTACCTTCCTTTGGACGAGCATTCATTGTTCAGTATAGTGGATTTTTATTTGAATAACAAACCAATCAGCAGCAGGAATGACACTTGTCCTTACCTTGCCTACCTGGAAATCACTTGGTGTGCGGAAAAAGAAGTCATGAACACGCAAATGGATGCTTCCGTGGAGTGGAAATGTGACACTTGGAGGAGTTCTACGACTCAGGGTTGATTATATATGTTGATCGAGAGCACAATGTTGGATATTGCTACAGACGAAACAAACTAAAGCACATAGACAGTTTAGGACTGGCAGATCGTTTGCGTTGATCATGTGGCTGCAAGATATCTATCTGTTAAACAGATTGCATGTACATATGAGTCAGGATTGAATTATTACCGTGATAGATTGTTTTGGGCCAATGCTAACGAGTACAAAAGAATCATCGCAGAAGATAGACTTTACGTGCATCTTGAAGATGTCTTGTCTAAACTGGGACACGACATGGGCCCAGCTATGAACAGAATGACAACCAAGTATCTGATACGACGAGTGGAATTTAAAGTCTTCACCATTGCATCTAGACTCCAATCCAAGATCGAAGATCACGTTTTCCAAGTATAGTTACCCAAACATTTGTTCACTGGCATCGTTATCAACCTATCTTTAAACGGACCCATGGATCAAAATCCTTTTGAGTTTCAACTTTTCAACGTGTCCAGGAATAAGTCACTCGAGATTCCAGATGTTGTGTAGAGGACACTTTGAACTTAACTTTGTCCAGACAAATGTTTCTGAGATCTTACTTAACACTGTTGAAGTCAAGGGATAGTTAGGTACTAAGGACACATACGGTATATCGTAGAACGATTATGCATGAGGATATGCTTTGTGGGGATTTGATTTCACTCCAGACCAAGGACATTTCCACCCAATAAAATCGGATCAACTTCGTGTGAGCTATGGTTTGCAGTACCTCTTACCAACACTGTACACCATCTTCGGACAATGCTGTGGAAATCAACTGCTCGAGAAAAGTGCTCCTAGACTATTAGAAAAGAAACGATAGAACTCGAAGAACCTATGGAGATAGGCGAAGATAATGATTTGTTCCTGAGCAAGAAGACACGAACACAATCTTGATGTCAACATAGCCAGAACATAAACAACATTTCGTTTCATGTTTTGTTTAGGATTTGGTTGAAATTCTCAAGAGAACATTGTTATGGATAATAAATCGACCATCCTAGGTAGGCACAACACGACAAATGTATGATAATGAGTCAAGAGGAAATGTTGGCAGAAAATAGGAGATGATTGTGAGAAAGTGTTATAAGGAGACTAACATGATCATTCCTTACTTCTATTTACGTCACTGGAGACCAAGTGGAGAAACATAAAGACGTTCAAGCCTATATCATAAACAAGGACGACAATCATCGAATAGGTACCCAATAAGCGGCCATCTGCTTTTCTTGTGATCACAGTGAGAATATTTTCATTCCTATGGGTTAACTCATATGGAAGACATCATCATTGACTTTATTAGAAGAAATGTTTATCCACCGTATTCTGTAATGTGAGATTACAGTGATAAGATTATTCCATGTTGCATGGACAATATTGTGCATATTTTCTTCATTAACAAGGTCTGGGATTCCCCTAAGACCATTTAGCGACTTTTAGGATAGCTGATCAAACAAAACGATCCTTATCAGGGTGACACTTTTCTAGAAAGAAGAGATACTAATTGTTTTCATAAATATATTTGTGTTAGTATGTTTTGTGTATGCCTTTGTGTGTACGCACTAAAGCCTGCTTAAAACTTCTTCCCTTGCAAAATGTGTGTTTGTTGGGTATGGTGGGTTTGTGAGGGTGTATAGTGTATCTATAAATTGTTCCTTACTCTTATGCAAGAACCTATGCAAAATCAATTAGGTCTGTGTTTCTGTTTTCTTTGGTTCTGTCAGTGTGGGGAGATGTATCTTGTGTGAGAAATGTTTTCCTGGACACAAGTTCTTCGCCCATCATTCTGCAGCGACTATGATAAGAAGAAGCACACAGACATTAGTATGACACTAGCGACGGAAATGGTTCCCACCACGGCCCTGAGCCCACTTAAAAGTCGCAACGGGAAGGAGCCTAAGAGCGCAGGAATAGAGGACTGCTATTCTCCCGATTTGGGAAAATGACAAGAGTAGAAATCAACGATAAAGCCCCCTGCCAAGACAACACAGAATAGGACGGAGAAGGCTGGGACGACAAACGGAGCGATCTACTCAGACTGAACAGTTACCTAGCTACTTTACCGAAAGACCTCTGCCAACAAGACTTCCACTGGCTTCATCAAGAAGAGCATCACAGGTTTCTTCCTCAATAGAATATAGAACAAAATCCCTAAGCCATCAACACCCGAGATACATCTCAAGCAAAGGGAAGGCAAGGAATGTGGAAGAAGAAAATAGGACAAAAAGAGAAAGGAAAAGAAGCCAGAAATGAAAACAAAGGGCAGTCTGAAAAACAAGAAAATAGCCACCAGAATAGTGGCAGCATCAATATCATCACAAGCAGCAACAACAATAACAATGACAGCAACTGCAAAGACTGCCCAAGCTACTCCCCACCTCAACAGGAGAAAGTACGGAGAAACCACAGCAGAAGTAGCGGAAGGGAACTGCCAAAACAGAGGGCAGAACTAGCGCAATACCTGTGCTTCCAGGCTGAGGAGTGGGGTATGGGAGTATTGATGGAGAATAGCCCAAAAACAAAGCGATGATTTAAGGACCGTCACGGAGGCTGCAAAGAAACGAAAGATAGAGGGTCAGTGGACGAGTAAAATAAATTTCCTATATACTGTTATGGATATTAGCTCACTAAGGGAAATATTGCCAGTGCCCAGTTCCTCTGCAGTTAGCAATCCTCATCGAGATGATTAGATCCGTACGCAAACAGGTTAGCTCGTCCAATACCGGACAAAATGGGAAGACCGGGTGATGGCCGAAATTATCGCCCCAAATACTAGCAAGTGGCGAACAAAAAAGAACTTTCAACCACTCGAAACACCTAAAGCTATTACATGTACAACTTTTAGAGGTTTAACCTCAGCCCTTTCCAGGACAACTGATCAAGTTGCCTATTATATTAAGGTTTTCATTTTGGCTCAAACCCATTTTCTA
Source organism: Megalonaias nervosa (assembly GCA_016617855.1). Taxonomy (NCBI): domain Eukaryota; kingdom Metazoa; phylum Mollusca; class Bivalvia; order Unionida; family Unionidae; genus Megalonaias; species Megalonaias nervosa. The sequence goes on along the minus strand of JAECUM010050493.1, from coordinate 13,660 downwards.
GTACTTAGTATTGCACAAATATGATTAGCCTGACACTGTTCGATATTATTATTCGAATTTATCGACCTCGACCGCAAAATGTTTATGGATCATTTAGAACTTCTATATTTTTAAATAGTATTTTCCAAAATATTATGTACACTTTGTACACAAAATTCCAAATTATGGTGTAGGAGAATTTTAACCAGATAGCTTGACTTCAATTACAATAGGTGGCTTTCACATAATTGACAATAAGGAAGAGCCACATTTTGACAACTGGGTAGAATTTGACACCATAGTACGTTCATTGCGTTCCAGTAATCCATGTTATGCGCAGGGAAACCTAGCAAGCCTTTCCCTCCTTTGCTTAACCAGGGCCATGAAGCTAAGCGTCGATTGGGAACTTCATAGCCCCCTCGACAAACCTCAGCTGTAACAGACACGCAAAAAAGCCCAAGACCAGTGCTTGCATGGTGGACAGGGTTTTGTCAGTGGAGAGCACGAGAAGAGATAAGTTAAGCAGAGGGAGCTTGACAGAACTGAATAGAAACGGGATAGCAATCTAAGAGAAATTAAGAAAAAAATCTGAGTATTGTAGACAAGATGCAAGAGTAGGACGAGAAGGAGTAGAAGGAAGGCCGTATAAAGGAGGCCAATAAGCCGTGTTGTAGGCTCCTGGTTTCCACGAAAACATCAGGGCTTTAAAGATGAGTAGCATGGAAGTGGCTGACCTGGGATGTGCAACCACTAAGGAGGGTGCCGAAGCTCTAGAAGAGAGAGATGCTAATATTAATTGCGAACCTAATTTCGTGTTTTGTGTTTCTGTATGTATGCGGTTGTATATGTCTATGATGTTCACAAATAAAATTTAAAACTTTCTTTACCTATTCACTTACCTTTGCATGTTTGTATGTAAAGGTATAGTAGTGTGTCTATAAACACTTCCTTACCCATCCTTGTGTGTGACAGTACGTTTATGTGCTAGCATGTTTGCATATTTAAGTGAAAATCGATGTATCAACACCAATCTCTTATTGGGTTGTAGGGTGTGTATTTTTGGATGATAATAAAAAGGCTGGTGCTGAGTTGCAGGGGTCTGTTTGGATAGTAATGAAACATTAGGATCTGGATTGTATAATTTGTGTGTTGGATAAGGATACAACGTTAGCGATTACCATTCCCGGTTGAAACAATAAATCGTTTAGACCATGTAAACAATTCTGACCTATATATACTTTTGACCCCATAAACATGTTTGACCATATTAACACTTCTGACCCTATTATACCATCCCCATGTTAAACCTATGGACCAACTGAACATAGGATTTTCAGAATGACCTCATAACGTGTTCTGCATGCTATCATATGGACTAATGTTAATTCTGTATGACCACCGATATCTACACATAACTCCTGGTGTTATCTTACATATTTGTGATGAAATATTGATTGATGGATCTTTCCATTGACCTCTTATGACATACCTTCTGCATCATTAGCTCATATAATTTAGTATTACTTTGATCTGAATGATTTCAGAAATTATGTCTAGAAAATGTTTAGATCAGGGAGTTCATTTTGTTGTTGTTCTATACAAAGTTTAACTTAAACGTCTTACATCGGTATGACAGTTCAGTTAAGCATTTTGTCGGACACTCGTATAGCCAATGAGTCAATGAGTCTTGCAAGAGTCTGGCTGAACGAGATCAGACTACTGTGCTAATGTAGCCGCCAAAGTATATTCAGATTTCTCACCCATGCGACAGAGAAATCTTGCTTTTTTGCTAACCTTACTTTTCTTATCTCAGTAAGTTCCTCTCAGTCATGGTGTCCGCGCGCCAGGAACTACTTTATCAAAGGACGCAACCATTAATGCCTTCTGCTTGGCTCGATGGAGTTGTTTCCTTGTAATAAAATTAATTATTTATTGTTAATTTCAGGAAACATTCATCTGTTCAGTGTGATAATACCTCAATGCTATCAAACGTTGTATGCTGTTATTTTCTGACACGTAAAAAAGTGTATACGCCTGATGGACAGGTCACTCCACAGCCCCCATTAACATATTCGTATTAATGCGCCGTATGTAAACAACATTTGCACGTGGCTTTAGACCTCTTTGCGCAATACTTCAAATACATAAAAATTATACTGTTAAGATGTTGCTGCTTGTGGATGAGGGTGTATGAGGGGTAAATATAGTTGGATTCTACTGAGATGACTACTCTAATTTTCATAAAACATATAAGACCGAATGACCTACATATAAATGTGAAGCAATATTAGTGAATGATGAATAATGTATGTGTTGAAAGTATTCAACTTGCATATTGCAAAAATGAAGAGTTCTTTTGACTATAAAGGAACCTATTAGGTGATAAAAATAATACATGTTGGGTTTACACCGAGACAAGGAAATCCAAGTAGCGGAGACAAAAATGGGACCCCTTGAGTAGGATTTCGTTATATCGGTGCAAACGCCACCATATATCTTAATACCCTTATGTACCAAACGACGCCATGACGTCATGTGCATGTAACACACATTTTCTATTTCGAGCGTCCTCGGCCTTTTTCATCGTATGCTAGAAAAACCTCGGATTTAAAAAGTAGCCATTTGGAACTTCCCTCAAGCCCGCGGTTGTCATTACGTCATATTAACTTCATAGACGCCATACTGACTAGATTAGTGTCATCGCTAACAACGACGTAAGCAATAGTTTCAGGGTATTGAAACCAAACAATTTCTTATATTCTTTCGTTCCAAAGCGGAAGAAAAAAATAATACAAATTAAAAATGCTCAAATTTCATTAACTGTTCAAATGTCTTTGAGTTTTACCTTAAAAACCCATCGTTTTCTAAGAATCCGTTCTTCCAATAGCTAGCCGTATATTTGTAACGCAATAACTTACCTGAAACAATAGATCGCTAAATGAACACCTCCGAGACTCTTTGAGAGAGCCGATGTTATTTGACTCACATTCGAAACAGACAAAAATGTTCGGATTGACATCCTTCACATATAAAATATAATTTTGTCGAATATTCAGCATCGCAATGGCTTTGAGGCGTGCAATTTCTTTGAATGTTGTTTCTCACATTTCATTTGAACGATATCCTGTAGAAAAGTAGATAACTATTGCAGACCGGAATATTTTTTTGGAACGAACAACATTGCTTCTTACTAAGGTTAGTTCCTACAGGTTAACATGTCAATTTTTTTCTTTACAGATAACTTACTTTCAGATGGACCAAGCAATATATCCCTGAGTCGAAAGGAAAGCCATTTTTACCTCAAGGAATATGAATCTTTCATAATTGATTGTTTCGCCAATTGCAATCCAAATTGCACATTTCGTTGGAAGGGTCAAGACAACATCGATAGCAAGATATTAATTATCAAACACTTTGAACCAAGAATGGCCGGACAGTACGTATGCCTAGTTACGCATCAAGAAACCAATATTACATCAAAGTCTAACCCCATTATGCTTCATTATATCAAAGGTAAGTCGGATTACGAGTAATTTAGATTGCATTTCTATCTGCTCTTAGGCAATTGTTCAACATATAATTACAAGGATTCTTTTTCATCGATCTCAACAGCAAACGGTATTCATTCAACTCCAGAATGACCTTCGTATTTAAACAAAAAATAATCATTTATTAGGGTTATATAAAGATGAATGCAAAGCCGTCTCATAACCAATTAATTCTACAAACATTGTCAATCAAATCAGTGATTAATATCGTACTCTGGTCCTTCTTACTATTTCATGCATCGTGGAATGCCTGCAGAGGTTTCCCTCACAGAAGTGGATCACTATATTCGTACGCACGCACGCTTACAGATTTTAATGGGTTCAAATAATTATCTAGTACATAAAAACTAGTCACAGTTGGTAAACTTGCAACGTATTACACATTGCCATGCTATACAATACGCGAATGGAATATCCGATTATGATGAAGGGAAGAAATTAAAAAAATCCGGTTCTGCTGGTATGTATTCTTGCAATTTACCATTTGTAAAATACGTAAACCCATTTGAAACAATTGGAGGATGGTGTTCCCAGCGAATTAATTTCTCTTCTGAATCGGAATCACCTTGGTCTGCCATTTTTATGTGTCCTAGGGTTAAATCTTTTAAAATTGGTTCAAATCTGCTTATTTTAAATTTGAACAAGATTTGGGCAATCATAATGTATTCATGAATCTATTTTAATTTACCTGGAAATATTATACTACTTGAGCCAAAATAGTTGTTAAAGTAACTAGATTTTTTATAAATCAAGAAAATCAAAGGTGTTATAATTGAAGGGATGGTTACAATATGTTAGGGGAGAGTTTTCCGAATTTCGTAATGTTTGAAGCATTTATCTAGATTTATTTCCATTAGAAGCATCAATATATGTCGCTTTCTTTTTGCTATAGAATTTGAATCGGAGTCCGAATTGAAAGGGTTTCAACTGACATGTCCTTACCTGATTTGTGGTACTCTTTGAATCATACCCTTGCTAAAATTCAGAATGTATTTATCAAGTGCTACATGAAAAGAAGTTCTGATGGAAATTGCTTATGATGTAAACAGCGAAATATCTCTGCAAGGGGCAGTTAAAGGGATCATATTTTATCGTTTGTAGATAAGTGTATTTTATCTAGAGAATTAAAAATGAAATCCAAATTTTAATGCTCGCCGAAAAATATAATAAGCACTCGATGTTTCCTCGTATATTATTTTGACAATAGTTATGCTATTTTGTCATCTATGATAAATACAGTCAACTGACTTTTAAAAAGAGATATCATCCATAAACTTGAATGGGCATAAATCTGCTTTTCGAGTACGTAATTAGAAGCCTATTATATAATATAGGTTTTTGCTCTTTTATGACAAGGACTATTATATGGAGATTTTCATTTAGGATTAATAAGTGTCCTTTATAGATGGATTTATCGTACTAATGAGTTGATGTGTTTATAGAAGGGTTTTATCATATTACTTCAATGGGCACTACTCTTTAAAGTTTCATACATTTGTTCTCCTTTTGGTTTGATTAAAAACTTCAACAAATTTTAAAACTAAGCTTGTGACTAATATAATAGGACCAAAAGTAGCGTTTAATGAATGTCAAGCTGCAACGTACGTAGGGATTTCGTTTTATAAAACAAAAGCTAGATATCTCGTAATCTGATCACGTGACGAATAAGAAAGGTAATATATGGAGCAAGCTCAGGTACACCTCGTGAGGGCGTATGTTGATGCTTTCACGTTAACTTTTGTAATCATAAAAGACTATCCTCTCTTGTAGGCAAAGGAATAAAATATAGTTCTAATATAGTAATGTATTATATTACTAGTAAATAGAGCAGTAAATAAAATCAAGCAATTTGTTATGTAATGTGATGGTAATTGTTTTGTTCAGATTCTTTTCTCCCTTTTACAACTTGAAATGTATTCAATTGCCACACCTCCCCTGGCTATCTTCATGTCATGCTTGTAAAAGCTAGAGTTGCTAGTGAACTAGAGTTGCGAATGAGCAGGAGCAGACAAGATAACCTCTGTTTCTGTGACACTATTCTGTGTATGCTAGATAGTGGTTAACTAACCATAGATTGTAGGTTCCAAACATCTAGCTTTGGTTTGTGACATAAAGGTTTTCTCATATTCACTTGACATGTACGTTTGTGGAAATAGGTGAAAATATGTTCTAATTTGAACACAGATATTATTTTGTTTATTGCACAATATCTACGTAGTATTAAATATAATCTAATTAGAAATCGTAGTGACCTAATTTGTATTGTGAAATGTTACATTCTTAGATGCATTCTTTAGCATAATTCTGAAACCAAATGATAATATAATTGGTCCCAGGTGCCATCTTAAAGCAGTATTTAACTTTCTAGAAGAGTTTGAAATGTTTCTGTTCTAAAATGCATTCATGGTGTAGTTGTGATAGAAACAGGTGAAGAGGTCTTGATATGTGAGTCAAGAAATAATTGTAAGGACTTTCATTATTCAAAATACTAGGTCATGGAGACCAGGTGTTGGTGTGCGCTACATACCCATTCCATCACCAGATTCACAAAAAGATAACTTTATTGACAATAGTAGATGTAGTGGTCTATTTTGTTGAGCTCAGAATGGGAAGAGGAACACACGTTTTATAGCAGTTTTGAGACATATCCTCAAAGGTACGTTATATTGACCCAGTTTTTGTTTGAAACATGCGCATTCCATATTGCACTCACAGCAGAAGTTCGGTTACAAACAGTTAGGTGCTAGTATTATAACATGCCTACGGATTTAAACAATTGCTAACAATTTCTGGAAAGTATGTTAAAATGACCTAGTTTTTGTATGTAACATATGCTATCGCATTATACAAACAATGCACTTACGTTTCAATATCTAGAAATTGCAGCCTAGAGGGGAGATCTGAAAACAAGTTTAAAGCAATTGTAATATATTATGAAAATTAGGTCAGATTAATCTAGCTCTGGTAAGCAACACAGATTACAGATGTACATTTCGTACTAGTTTATAGTAATAGGTAATAATGTATTGGAATGAGAACCCAAATAAACTTTTTCTCCAAATTTTGTTCTGAAATAGTCTGAAATGTAGGTCATAGTAACCCAGTTTTGATGCACCGTACATGCCCATTCCGATTTACATATAGTGCAAATTTGTTGTTAATAAGTGAAGTATTATAGGAGGTATAACATGAACAAGGAAGACAGACGGATGGAAACACATAGGTAGATAACGTAAATCCCATATACCACCTACTTATGGACATGACAGCGCAGAAAAGGAAATATTTTGGAAAGGATACAGCTCTTGAAACAATGGCCAAAATTCAAGGGTTGTATAATTTTAAAAGAATGAAATGCATTGCAATGAAACATGATTACAAAATGACGTATAAGAGGCATAAGAGGACCTGATATGATATTTTTAGCATTTCATTTTAAAACCTTCATCCAATTTTATGCTTCTTATGGACAAAATCAGACACTCTTCAAACATTATGAAAATAGAATTCTTCTTCCAATTCACATCTATTACCATCAAGAATAGCCATTCACTCAATCATAACACGACCCCTATTCTTAGATTTTTTTTCTTATTTTACATTTCTAATCAATGTTTACTTCTATTAAGAAGGGACGCAAATTAAGGTTCTATTAAGAAGATATATTTTCGAGAAATTGTTGGGAGTTATCCTGAACAAACCTTGTTCTTGACCTTTCTAACATATTACAAAAGAATTAGTGGTATTGCCTAAAAACATATGCAAAAATGTGTTCAGAGTTATAATTGCTCGTGATTACGCAAAGTACGGTCAATCCAATCCTTAATGCTTAATTGTCCTAATGAATAAAGGTAATACCTACCTCTTTGCTAATGATCTCATTATCCAAATTACGTCAATAAAATAGTTCTGTTACATTTCCGGTAATCCTTCTAATGCAGCATAAATACTTGCCCCTTTTAGAGTTGATATTGAACGTTATGTTCTAAAAGGTATGTTATCTTTATTTTTAAAATATATTCCAATGCGTTTATGTATTGAATCTCTCGCTGCAGATCCGTACTTCAGGTGTGTACATGTTGTTAGCAAGGCTAATAACATTTGATCTTAATATACATATCGGCTGACGTTTGGGTGCTTCAAATCGTAATTATGATCCTAATAAGCCACAAAAAGGAATTTTCTTCCCAAATTTAATAATCCTTTAACAATTGCGTTAACAATGTGAAAGGGTGACATAACAGTCTTGTTCGGATATTTCTAAATATAAACAATATTTCCATGCATATAAATAAAACTGCTTAACATTTGTAATTAAAATAGGCCAGTGTTACAAAAATAGTCGCCAAAGTGTAAATGAAAGCACAGCAAGCATACGTTTTCACGAGTTTTGCATGTTATATTAAATATACTTACTTTTTAGATATTATGCACGATGCGTAAGTCAATGCCAAGCAAATATAGTACAAATAGTGTACAAATATTAAGAACATTATATGTGGGGTCAGTGATCTATAGTGAATTCTGGTAACTGAGAGGCATAAGGCTGAAATATGGTGATGATGCAGCTTTTAGTTAGTTTTTAGTTTTAATTAGAATGGGGAGATAGAGAAACATTTTACATCTAAAGAGACAAACAAGCTGACACAGACATATACAAAAAAAATACCCATAAAAAGCTGAACATGTGTCTGCTTCGTAAATACATGCTACCCTGTATGTTACATATAAAGATCTATACTGCCTACCATAAAGTGATACATCCAAATCCATTAAAAGCTGAATGATACAATTTGTGTAAAATTGGTAAATATAGGCAACTCTGTATGCAAACCTGTGTGTGTATGTGAGTGTAAATTACTATTCAAACAATAATTGTGAAACATTATGTACCTAACTAATATTGAAGTCTTTTAGCTGTAATATATTACAGTAGTAAGATATACACTATGTGAAAGAATTAATTATATCAGTTTTTCCATACCGGGTTTTCTTTATCTTCCTTTGCCAACCATTAAACAGTTGCTTCTATTTCCTTCGTTATTACAGGCGAATTTAAACCTCAAACATTATAAATTAAACGTTAAATAACTACATCTTAGATTTTTTTTAAGTCCTTGATCCCAATCTAAACTAAATTCCTTCCACAACCTTATATTTGATTTCCATAAAGTACCAGTTCAAACTGCCATTGTCTTTTGTACATTGATTTTTATTCCCGACATTATATAACAAAAGGTCTAATGTAGTTCTAAGAGCTATTTCGCTACGGTCAGCTTTAACCCACGTCCTTTCACTTTATTTTCTAATTGTAAATGCCCTAGCATAAGATCTTGAATCAGTTCACAAGAAAACAATGCGTTATGTTGTTAGTAAACATTGTTATTTCTTGGATCCTTAGGGTACGACTGGACTTTTAAACTAGAACTGCTTAGGAATGGCACTTTCATGCAAAGTTTATCGAACATATTCATATTACGAGTAACTCGATTGCAACATATTTTATTGGGGCAAATATCACAATATCTATAGTACCAGAAACATGTTTATTTACAAAGGACAGCCTAAAGATGAAGACAGGGGAGGTAAGGTTGTGCATAAGTTCAAGATAACGTTTTGAATTTTTTTCTCATAAAACATCAAAAGTAACCCTTTGCATAAAATAATTTCTAATTCTCTGATTTATATAATTATTTATTGTAAATAAAACTTGTTATTCGTCATTTGTTCACTTGGATGAAAATTAAATGAGTTTATTTAGGATGCTTGGTTTAGTGTCAACTGTGTCCGTCCTCCACAGCAATATTCTAAACCGATATTTGAATGCGTTTTGGAATTATTTCCGTCATATTGAACTGAAGTCAAATGACAAATCCCTACCCTTGTCACTGTAAGTGCAAATATTGATCAAATTTAAGGTAAGCTAATCAAAAATGAATAAGGAACACGGTTTCTCTATTTTGCACTAATCAAAAGCAGAGTTAAAAATAGTATTTTTATGTGCCGTGTACAGGACGAGCTTGAATGTGTTACTATTTAAAAAGTGTGTGAGTCACAGTTGACGTTATTCCATCATGGACGATGAACATCATTTCTGTATGTAGTGAATTTTTCTTGAAGTTATTTGATATGAAAGACAACCAAACGTTTTAAGCGATGAAAATAAGAATTAGTATTTCAAACATTGCTTCATGTTACCTCATTTAGATTAGTGTTCCAGTATTTGCGGATATGTTTTATCTTTCAAAAGGTATTTATCGGCAGCAAATAATTGTTTCTATAATTACTTTAGTCGAAATATTCAGTACTCTTTGAAATTGGATTGAAACACTAACATGTTTGAGACTGAAAGATAAAGAAGAATACACTAAATCATTCCTCATGTGAAATGTTCAAGAAAGCCCCCTGCATCAGATCATCTGAATACTTTTAAGCGAGTCTCTAAAGTTCATAACAGAATCTCGCGCTCAAAATTTTCCTAAACTTAACCGAATATCTCAAAACATAATACCGAAATGTCTTAAAAGGAGTTTTCCAAACAAAAGTGTATAAATATGATATTAAATCATGTGCAGCCCATGCAGTTTTTAAGCATAAAAGTAAAAATGTTCTTTCTAACCCAAAGAATAATTTATATAGTTATTTTATTAACCTATTATGTTTTATTACCTCCATTCCGTGATAATACATGTATTATGGGGTTCATGTATTTCTTTGTACATAATGATATTACTGTTCATTTTAATGCATCTCATCCCTCTGTGAGATGAGACTTTGACACAACAATCCATCAAGCATAACAAGTATTATTGTTATCATTCTTCTTCCTCCTCTTTTTCTTCTTCTTCTTCTTCTTCTTCTTCTTCTTCTATTAATATTATTATTATTATTATGATCATCATCATCAAGATCATCATCATCATCATTATTATCATTAATAGTAGTAGTCGTAGCAGTAGTAGAAGTAGTAGTCGTAGTAGTTGTGGTGATATTAGTAGTAGTAGTAGCAGTAGCAATTGTGTCCATTAATTACATCACGTTGTTTATTATAGAATTCTGTTCTGCATAGAAATAAAACCTTGCTGAACCTTTCAATTATATGTACTATGCCAACACGTAGAATTAACTTTGGACACAATAAGCAATATACTTATGCTCAAGATCAAAGAGAAAGGTACAGTGTTCAAACCTTCTGTAGAAGAAAATATAAGGCAAACATGATTCTCTGCAACATGGAGAGAAAAAAGCCACCATGCGTGCTTTAGGTAAATGTGTGTCTTTTTTATGTAAATGAATTGAATTGTTGTACTCTGCATTCATTCAATTTATATTTTTATTTAGATGTTGTATTAGATGACAAACAATTCAACTAATCACACTTTACATATTTGTATTATCAAACAGATTATATTGCGCGCGAACATTTTCAATCGCTTAATTTTACATTGGATATTACTGTCTTGTTTGTTCCTTATATTGATTAATGTCCTATTTAACAATGTTTTTGTTTTTGACATTTGTTATTATTCCGTAACACATATACAAAATGAAGCTTATTTTAATAGTTCTTTCAGATCTCCGAGTACTACAGTACTGGATAGGACCAATCATTGTTTTCATCTTACTCCTTCTTGTAATTTTAATATTAGTCACACACTGGAGTACAAACAAAGCCAGATTAATATGTATGATTTTACCCTACTTCCGAATCAAGCCTAATCAACTAGTCCAATGGCTCTTTGACTTCACAAAGTTAGTTCACGCCAGCAAAACCAAACCTAAACTTGCTAAATTATTCGAAATTGAAAACCAATGAAACATTTCAAGCAGAACTATTTATTGTATAATAGTTCTAACAGGAATGATATTACAAGAAAAATATTATTTTGAACTTTTGGCTGTCAGTGAAAAAACTGTTTTAATTCCTAACATAATTCCGGTCAATAATGATTATACTTTTGAAGTAAAATGCCACATATTTGCCCGAATTTGAAAAATCAAGTATGTGTATAGAAACAAACAAACAAACAAAAGCACAAGCAAACAATGGCTATATTATTGCATTTTTGCGCACTATGTAGGAAATTACGACGAAAAATTTTGAATCCACGTAAGACTGAAAATTGAGAACTCTACTCTGTGACTTCGATTAAAAGACGTATCTGCACCGGGTTTGATTTGACTTATAGGCCAGAAATATAAAGAGTAATATATTTATTAAATAATGTTGGAAAACGTAAGGCTACACTTTCAAAGCATCACAAGATGGCACAGTTTATCTCTATATATTTCAGATTGCCTTATATCACTCTTAGTCGTATTATATTCATTAAATGGACATGACCATTATTTTAGAAGTGTATTAGGCATCTATAGCTTCCATTAACATACCTATGCAGTATATATATATATATATATATATATATATATATATATATATATATATATATATATATACAGGAGAGAGAGAGAGAGAGAGAGAGAGAGAGAGAGAGAGAGAGAGAGAGAGAGAGAGAGAGAGAGAATATCTTTAATTCGTTCCTTGTTAAGATATACGAATCAAACTCAGGTCCTAGGGCTACGGCAACAATCGCCATGCCTGCACGGGTCAATCCCTGTACCCCCTCGAAAATGCACACATCACCAAACAAGGATGAAACACATATTCGCTGGTATTAACATTCATAGGTAACAGACACTCCCATTTCGACCCAGCAATTATCACTCGTCCAATATTCGGGTGTCATGGCTGGACGAGTGGTCAAAAGAACACGCCTTTACCGACCACTGATATTTGACCTCTGCATGGGTTCGTGTCTCAGTCTCAGACCATGTAGGTATGGGGATAAGCTCGTTGGATCTTACAAGGGTTTTCCTCCAACAGTTCTACAGGCCGTCATCATAGCCTATCATGTGCCGATAAATGGTGTCATATCCATTACAGTAACATCTAATACGCTCATTATGGATTCGTATACAAATATCTAGGCATAAATAAATTAATATAGATAGGAAATGGTATTCACCAGACAATGTTATTCCGCATTCCTACATGAGGATGCTGGGTCGTCATGCTGAGGTGTTTGCTACGCACGAATGCTTACACCAGAGACTATGTTCCATTAATTAGAGTTGTGTACGTAGTCTAAGGGTATAGGAGTTGATGCGTGCAGGCGAGGCATTAAAGTTAAGAATTATATGTTTTTGTTTCTAATGAAATCAATGTATCTTATTTCAAATTCTAATTTTTAAGTAATTTTCTCACGCGAACTTGTTTATCAAACAATGAGGTGCTACTCTTTACGTTTCTATTTGAAATTGTCTTTCTGTGTTTTTTCTTAGTTTTTTGTAATTTAAATGTACAGGTCAAACAAATTAAACAAAAGTAAATTTCACTAATCAAATTGTTTGAATTTAAAACAAACAACCTGGATCTACCTAAAACATTACATGTAATTTAAATTTAGCTCCATGTGGTTGGGTACCGCATACATTTATTTCGTATCATTTGAATCTTGGCCCTTTTGAGTTGATTTGATATAGAATTTTGCAAAATAGAAATAAGGGAAAAAAATAGGTATCTTTTTCTCTTAAGAAACGATGAGCATGGATAGGTTTGAGCGATTCTTGCTGTTAGAGTTTTTGACGTACTCGGAGGAAATTATGAGTAAATTATACAATTATTGTGATATTTCTTAATTTGTCTGATTATAATCACAAGGAAAATTAAAGATATAACGCACTTTCTTATCTCTGTGAATAATGAATGAATGAATGAATGAGTTATAAATAAATAAATAAACAAATGAATAAATATGGCAAACATCTATGCCCACCTGCAGTTTATTATATTGCTGCAAAATAAAGATACTGGTCGCAATATATAGCCACTCTTGTGCTGAAAAATGGCGTTAAGCCCTACAACAACAAAAGCAAAATAAAGATGAAAGACTCACTCTGGTGCTTTCCAAACCATACTTTTTCCTATCGTATTTTTATGGAATCTCAATTCATTAGTTTCTCCAAAAGCATCATATAGTGTTCATTCTGAAAGGGCAAGCGAAGATTGCTATGCAAACGTTGATTGTTTGGCATACAGATGTGTTATTTTCTAAATGACTTTCGAATTATAT
>JAECUM010050492.1:32500-43207 GCA_016617855.1 Megalonaias nervosa | reverse complement strand
TAAGGTTTTATTTTAGGGGTGGGGGTGGAGCGTGTCGACTGCAACTCTGATAGTGCCTGGAGGCGGCAGAATCATAAATCCAACACTGAGCTGTGTAGATTTTATCACTGTTTCTTTAGTGACGTTCCTTATTGAACTATTTAGTTATAAATGAAGACAGTGATTCTTTATGTTTCCTACTATATCAATGAACATTATATTTAGACGAATTACCTTCGACACTTTATAGATTGCTGACGGCAGCAGTAACTTCCTCTCTTTAGGTATATGAATATATTTAATTGAACCTTAAGTTCACCCACTTCTCATCTTTCTGTGCCTTTCTCCAGCTTCAGGGCCAATTTCGTCATATCTCATTACCAAACAGGGTTTTTCTCAAATACATTTATGCATTCTTCACCTGATAATCGAAGTCAGTTGATATCTTAAATAGGTGCCGAGTTATTCTTCGGTATTATACTCGTAATTCGTTTGCATGACGATGAATGTTGCCCCTTTTAAGTTGTTAAGTGCAACCAAAAGCCATTTTCCAGTTTAGCAGTTAAAATTACAAAGTGGCATATTGAACTATACTTCCAATAAAAAGGAAATTATAACCTTAAACGAAAAGATTACTCAAAGTCAAATATACTTTCTTTTTTTTTATTCCTCTTAACAAAGTGGAAGCAAAATTAGTATGCAGAAGAATGTTCTCGAATGAACACAAGAATGTTAAAAGATAATCATCGAAGACACAATTCTTAGATTCCTGATCGTACCTTTAGATTTTGAATAATTTAACTCAATCTTTGTCAACAAATTAGGATATCCATTGCAATAAATATTCTTACATATTAATTGGATAATAATTGGTTTGACTTTGCGATTTAAAAATGAGCTAGATTCAAAATTAAAATATTTATTTTTAATGTCATAATCCAGGAAAAATACTGCTAATTACTTTCCTTCTGACTTAGACGGATGTTAGTGTTTGTTTCTTTGTTTACTTGCTAGCTTTCTTGCTTGGCGGTGTGTCTGTTTGTGTTTTGTATTTTTTTCTTCTGATGTTGTGTTTTGTTGTGGTTTTATGGGGTGGGTGGGTGGGTTGGGTTGATTAAACATGGAAAGCATATGTTTCCCCATTTCCTTAGGCTCAAACCTTTGTCATGTACGTATAACTTTTACTCTCAGCCATTACTGACAACCGCGTCATATATTTTAATAATATCACAAATATGATCTATTTTGTGACTTAATTGATTTCAATACAGTGCTTATGTGATCGATATAAACTGATAAAATGATTATACTGTACCAATGAATATCTTGCATGATATGACTGAGTGTACAATTTTTAAGATAAGCAAGTTTGACATTAATCTATTGATAAGAAAGAAAACAAGCGTTTGCTTCTTATATATTATAAAGATAACGATGTTGTTTCGGTGTGTCTATTAAAATGATGTAAGAGTATAAAATGTACTTGTTTTGAATTGTGCTGACAAAATACTCTGTGTGTGTGTGTGTGATTTAGGTTTTTAACGTAGCTTTTACGATTATTCAGTCCTATTGTTACGATGTATGCACTGTGGCAGTTTATAGTGGTGTTTAGCACTGGGGCATCACACTGCAGACATGTAGCATGATGTCCCACCCAGTCACATCATCCTGACACCAGGCTGGCTAGTCCTAAAACTAACTTCTTAAATGTTGAGCGCCTAGCCTGGCAGCTGCTAGTACCATTTTTTATAAGTCCTTGGTATGACTAGGCCTGGGTTCGAACCCGCGACCTCCCACATCCGAGGCTGACGCTCTAACCACTAGGCCATCAGAGCGGTCAAAAATACTAGTATCTACAATCTAAACCAAAGAATTTGAGAGTAGGGTTCAAAAACTAACTTGATAATAGCCGTTGAAGCTAACCAATAATTTTAACACCTGCTTAGTCACCCTTTTGGTTTATCCGGGTATTACCCTTCATCTTGACATAAAACGCTTAAGTTTCGTTTTTATGGAATTTCTCAAATTAATCTTGTATAAACTTGCCAATTAATTTCATCATTTTCTATTAGGAATAAATATGTAGTTCAAAAACAAAAACAAATAGCAAGCTAAAGTGATTTTGGTGGTAATAAGCAATGTTAACGGCGAAAAAGGATAAAAACCGAACAAAGACCTGCTGGAATGAGGGCGATTGTTGATTGGTTGAATGTTCGTTATGATGTCAAAGTAAAACTGTGGATAGCATGCAAATTGTTCCTTTAAGCAAGACCACTCATATAGCAACTGCATGACACCTTGCAACAAAGAAGATAGAAAAGACTGAGCTGAAGCATAAATTACTATGTGATAGTGATACACTACCAAAAACAAAATGTGGATTGTAAAGGAGAAGAAAGGATTGCATAGCATACGTGCTTCATCGTTTGTTATAACCTTTCTCTTCTTTAAATTCAAGTTTGCCCATTTTTGCTGACTTGATGTCTTTTTACAAGCTATTCCTTCCCTTCCTGCTAAAGGAAGTTAAACTGTGATGCGGGCTATTGGCCACTTTGTTTGTAATGTATTATCTCCTATCAGATTGCAGATCACCCTCTCTTCCCTTCTTATCTTGCCTTCACTAGGTCTCCCCTTACGTGACATTTGTTTCCAGTAATTATTCGTTTGACTTACTTCCGTGATGATATTCGCTGTGTATTTTACGAGCCAGTGGTCATACTTCACTGTCTAGTTTCTCTCAAGATGTAATCTATATCTTTAAACGATTAGAAGAAACATTTTCTTAGCCCTCGTCTATTCTGAAAGTTTGCAATGAAACATGGTGCCAATGCATAGGCACCAAAAATGTTTCGCAAATTATGGGAAAGAAATGCCAGTTTCCTGCTTTATCTATACTATCATCATATTTTTACAATAAATCTATATATTTTTCTCAATAATCTCTGGCCCGGAAATCAGAAATTTCATCAGCCTGAGTTAGAACTTGAGACTTGGCCCGGAAATCAGAAATTTCATCAGCCCGAGTTAGAACTTGAGACTTGGTATCAAACAATAGCAGATACATGCAACCTGTTTATTTTTGTCGCTGATAATAAAAATTGGACTCAAACACAAAGCGCAGTAGTTTTAGAATATTTAAGTCCGAACACGTATTTTATAGAATGTATATATTTACCGATAAGGTTTAATAACCATCAAACTGATATTGATTTTGTAATGTGGCTGCACAAGAAGAACTTAATATAAATTAAGTGTGAAATCTTCGTCGTAAGCAGTAATGTTCAAAAAAATCTTCAAAATCAACTTTTCTTCACATTTTCCAGATAAAATTATATTAAATTCTACTGATAAGAATTTCTTTACCGTTATATTGATTCAGTCAATATTCTTGCAATTTCTCATTTTTGTATCTCAGTTCGCATATTGATTTCTTGCTTTCTTCGCTTTTTTGACTCCTTTTGATAAAACGGACGGACAAAGAAATCTAGCCTTACTTTCTCGTGATTACAGATATTTTATCTGAGATGCTATCGACCCTGACTAAAACAAACTCGGGGCTAAACCTGTCATTTTTTTGCGACTTTGGATTATAAACCAATCGTATTTTGTTTTGTATAAAAGGAATACTGAATACAAAAGAGAGTAATGTGTCAGAGTTCTTGTGATTGGTTGCTTTGAGCTAAAACAATGGAGAATGTCGTATTAGAGGTGGCCTACCTAGCTGTATTTTTGTGGAATGTGCATATCTTCAACAAGCCAGTGTTCTCAACACAGAACATGGATAAATATCAGCTGAACTTTCACCCGACATAGAGAGTGCACTCAGGACACTGATCATAAGTCTCAGGACACTGACCATAAATACACAGATAACCGCCGATAAAATGCCTACATTTTCCGCACCTTACTATTCCTCTCAGCCTTTATTCACATTTTATTTCTTTCCTAAATATGTTTTTACAGACTGTTGTAAAACAGAGGACACCTAAACAATGATGAAATGCTAGAAAATGAATGCATTTTAGTTAGTCACGCAAACTCCTCTACACATTTTCTCCACCTTGTGTCCAGTCTTAAAGTCTGTAGCTGGCAGTAATTTTAATCACGTTTTGGGGAGGGGGTTGGGAGCTTCGGCGTTAGATTGTTAAAGCTGCTACATAATTTGATGTTTCTGGGATGGATCGAAATATCCCTTATATTTTAATGTAAACACAGATTCTCCTTCGAACGTGGAGATTATGGAAATCAACTGTTTCATGATGTTCCTTCATTACGAGAGCAAAAGCTGCCGTTGGCAAACAAAGATGTACTCCTTAACAAAGATTCTTGCAATCGCGGGGACTGCAATCGCCTTCAAGACACTTTATCATAAAGTTACAAATTCAGATTATATAAACTATATATATATATATATATATATATATATATATATATATATATATATATATATATATATATGTATATATATATATATATATAAAGAGAGAGAGAGAGAGAGAGAGAGAGAGAGAGAGAGAGAGATAGATAGATAGCCTTATAGGTTTAACCCTTTGCACGAATTTAGGATATTTGAGGCCTCATTTCCTGCTTTGACACTTATGCGTGTCATACTATTTATACCTGCAGTCCACAAAAACTAACGAACTGATGGATTATTCAACAGGGTATATGGAGCTAGGTATGAATAAATAATAATAAAAAAAAAAAACACTTTTAGGTATCCGATGTGAAAAGATTTTTGCACGTGAATATCAATGTCATCTTAACTGTGCTAAAATTGGACGACACTGCATATTTCTAGTAGTCCATCATAGTTTAACATCCGAATCGATGAAGCAAAATGTATATGAGATAAAAAGAGAGAAGTTATCTAAACAGTATGCGCACTTCCAAAATCTGCACATGTTAAAGAACACAAATGTCCTGTTCAATCAGGTTTGTGCTGCAGATTTACTGATATCTTTAATACTCCGCTTCCAGAGACTCCTCAAAAACTGATGTTTAAGACAAGTGAATGCCTAATAGAGTTTCCCTTAAGGAGGTCTGACGGAACAAATATTGTGTAAAACTTTAGACTATGATTACAAAGCATGAGTTAAGGTTCATATTAACTGTAGATAACGCTTTTGTGGGAACTGGGCGTGTGAAATTATAGTGCCGGATGTTGTAATGGGGGTGTTTGGTGGGCAATGAGAGTGTATTGGAAGTAGTTTCTATAGCTTAATCATCAGAAAAACATTACCCAAGTCCTTGGCAGAGGTCAGTGGACAAATGTACGAAGAATCAAGAGAGTCTAAGAAAACAATCCGAGGTCAAAGCATTGAAAGTTTAGAGACGTCAAGTATAATATATGGGCGGTATGGTTCTAAATAAGAATTTGAACATCAGCTAAGTAATCAAACTGAAACAAATGTCCAAGTTTATGCCATTGCTTTCTTGAACAGACTCTTTTGTCAATTACTTGATGGTGCACGTATTTATTTGCAGATATATCCCATAATAAATTTCTGACAGGTAGCAACAAAACGTTGGTACTGAAGTTGCTTCCTATCATATGGACAAACCCGATTACCTTTATTTCCCATACAATTCACTTGAAATAAAAAATTTGATTGTGACATTTAGCAATAAAGTCTGAATAAACATGCAAGTTTCGTGGAATTACCATTTGAGTTCTGGAATCCTATTTCTGCAACAATTCTAATACAAATTTATGCTCATATTTAATTCTAGTCATGAAGAGGCGCAATACCAGTATAAATGTCAGAATGATATCAAGGTTTGTGTAGGTGTATGTGTATGTATGTATGTATGTATGTATGTATGTATGTATGTATGTATGTTTGCACATGGAACTTGAATGAGACTGAGGAGGGGTTTAAATCAGTGTTTTCAAACTAGACATTTTTTTACACGAGTTACAGTTTTGTTCTCAGGCAATTTGTGATTACTAATGCTGATCCTTACCACTTCTATTCTGAATAATCATTTGAAACATCGTGATGCCGAAGACCTCGATTAGGGCCATGTTTAATTTCAAAAAGCTATTAACTTGCATTCATCTCTTATTAACTTGAAATCATCTTCTATTACTACATCCAGCAAAACCTGCACACACAAAAATGCCTGAGACAATAGATGTTTGCAGATGACGAGGAGCACTGAGAGAGCCAGGAGCTCATGACAAATTTTTGGGACTAGCTGTACCACACAGTTTCTTGAATCTTTTTTGTAAGTTCTGTTCTTAGCGGTCGTATCTCATGTCTTGTTGAAAATCTCTTCTTCTTGTGCTAACAGCTCGATCTTTACAGACAATTGGGTTTCTTCGTTTAGAGCCATTTCAAGTATCGCACGGACTATTTACTTCACTCTGCCTTATCACCTATCCAGTTGCATTTCACTCTCTGCCCCTGCCTTGTCATCTTTCTCTCTTAATTGTTGTGGGCCTTCTACTGATATGACACTGTTGTCTTCGATAATTATTCATTTCACTGAGTGTTTGATGATAATCTTCATTTGTAACAAGCCAGTGGTTACACGTCAATGAAAGGTTTCCCGCCAGATTTAATCTTCCAGACGCAAAAATTGGATCAAAAAGTTTCAATTTCTCTTTCTCGAATGCCTTGTAAATAGCAAAGCATTTGGGGCCAGATTGTCGATACCTAAAATGCTCAACAACCTTCATGAAATATTTGTGGTTTTTTTGTTGTTCTTATACCGATTTAGTCTTTGTCCCATAGGCATAAGCTAATAGTTGCTTCCACTGCCGATTTAACTGCCTATTTTAAAAGCCTCTTTCAAGATTGTTCTAAAGACGGTATTTGTGGAACTATCAATTGCAGAACTGGTAAGTTAGAACCCTTATCACGGTATATTCAATAAATAAATTAAAATTAATACATATGGCTGTATTTGTTTTTAAAAATTATCTTCAAATTTTGTCGCAAAGAAACAATTTCTGCTGTATTTGTTTTACAAATATTGTTAACTTACCTTCTTTGAGGAAATCAATTCATATTTTGACATTCAGGTACACTAATGTCATCCTATACCTCGCTTATATATATATATATATATATATATATATATATATATATATATATATATATATATATATATATATAAAGAGAGAGAGAGAAAGATAGATACATGCATGCATCCATCCATGCATCCATGCATCTCTCCATCCATCCATCCATCCATCCATACATACATATATACATACATACACATGAAAAGAAACATATCGTGTCTGTATCATGTGCCTGAGTATTGACACCATTCATCATACAGGTCGTTATCCACGGTGTCATTGGTATTAAACACCCATGGGAAAGGCTTACCCAGTCATCAGGTACTCCTCTGGGCTTTTCAGCTGAGGATGACAAACGGAACGCGTTTTGTTTTCAGATAAACCATTGAAGATGGTGTGGTGCCGATGTCTTTGTGTTTGTTTACTTTAGCAGATAAAATAAATAGCTAAAGATGGGTTCTTTTTGATCTCATACCCCGTATTCTGTAACATGTTTATCTTTGACACTTAATGCGTTAGGTTAGGGACAAATAACAGAGATAGGTTTCAACTGAACTTTCACCTCGTACACGCAGGACACTTAGTACAGTGAGACTAAAGAAAAAGAATAATAATTTTGAAATAAATACCGAAGTTTCTTGGCTATCATCGGTTTTTGTTTTTCATCTTACAAATTTCCCTTCAGATAAATCCTTACAGCACAATCATGTTAAAAAGCAAGAACAGCATTATAGCAATATTTGTATCGCTCCAATTGTCAGATTTATCTTTTTTTTCAGTCCATCTCTGTTTCTCACTTATAGACGTCTATATCAATTTTATTATCGGTATTCCTTACGAAGTTTTGTGAGTTTTTGATTTAAAATATTCGTTTATCATAGAGGCAGCGGCTTTTAAAAATACTCGTCTTGCAAATCACGGTGCGCCTTCTTTTGAATTCAATCTACCATTAGATTTTGATAATTTTAAGAAGCCATTGCTCAAAAAAAAGATTATGTCCAATAATATTTGACGTAAAAATCATATTTCTTTGGTGCTGTTTTATAACTCACGTATACAGATACCATCCCTGTCAATAATTTTGCTCTTGTCCAAAAGACGAATACCAGGCGGTTTTCAAATAATGTTGTCACGTCTTTCTATTTGTCTTTGTGTGGGGGGTGGGGGTGGGGTCCTTCCTCTTATCCTAATATATCCTTAACTTTTTCATGCATATCGAGTTCTTTTCTTTTTCATTTTGAGTTGCAAGTTTTAGTATCATACCAGGATATACTTAACAAATATTATGTCATTTTTTCCAGCTGTAAGTACTATCATAAAGACTAAGTATATGACGTAAATTTGTTTTCTTGAGATTTAAATTTCCGCTTGTCATCAAGACTAACATTTCCCTGTGTAATTTTATTCAGTTAGGAGTTAAGAATAAAATGTCTCTCAGTCTTATTTCCAGTGCTACGTATAACTGTAATGTGAATTTTAGACATGACCCCATCCAGCGGAAGTAGCCGATTGTACCAGATTCCACCCTGCAGTAAACCTTGTTGGAATCTCATGCTAGTCTTTTCTACTTTCCGCATTTTAACGAAATATTCCTCTTCTGGAAAATTGTATCAATATCTTATGTGGTAAATTCTAAAATTTAAAGAACGGTAAACATTTTATTTTGTGATATTACTTTCAAGTGTTATTCAGCCCTTGGAAAAATCGACTGCTTCCGCCTGAGGGAGTAATGTAGAACTATTTTATGACGGGTAATGCTGAAAACAAAGGTTGATTCGCGGTATTAGATTCATGTCATGGTCCTCCGAGAGTTATGTCTTGGTACTTAAGTGTCTGTTGAATGGATATACGCAACCTTGTTAGTCTTCTGCGAAAAAGACGCAAGGTGATACTCAATTCAAGCAGAGGGATGGGGTCTAGCTTGCACTCTTTGTGTATATTTATAGTACCGATATGGTTATTTCGTATTATCACAAACATTCGTGAAATTTTAATGATACAAAGTCAGGCTTTTAAACGGCATTTTATTTTCACACTGAATTTGGAAACACAAAAACAATTCTTTTTACGCCCTGTTTTAAGGTGACTCAAATTTCAGTGGGTGTTTTGCTGTTTTAAAGTTGCCTCATTATCCAGAATTCGCCATTTTGCCTTAAACCCTGAATTTTTGTTCATGAATGTAAGCAAAATAGTCCTTTATTATGCTTTGGTATTGGATAGGAATCTTCCACCCTCGGGATTGGAATTCGGGACACACACACACACACACACACACACACACACACACACACACACACACACACACACACACACACACACACACACACATATATATAGGAGAAGTATATATATATATATATATATATATATATATATATATATATATATATATATATATATATATATATATATATATATATATTATAAGATGATAGGTTATTGCGAATTGAAAATGTACGCAATGCAAATTAATATTCTTTCTTATACTGCTTGAAATAAAATGTTCAAAATATCGAAGAACACAGCAAATATTATTTCTATTGAAATAGAAAGGGTAGAGTGCAGCTGAAAATAAAAGCCTTAGTCTGCCTCGGATCTGCTTGTCGACAATGCTCATACATTACGGTGGATTTCTTTCTAAGCTTGCACAACCACCTCTAATTAATCTGTTTTGCAATCAGAGATTTAATCAAAGAAAATGAACTGTTCTATTTCATTTTCTTGCAAGGTGATTTGAACCTTTAGTTGGAAAGCAAAACTGATCTCTGTAGCACAGGTTTTATGAATATCGACAAAGGCAAACGCCATAAAGAATCAGTTTTCTTTGAAGCAGCAAAATTGTCTTGACCCATCCGTGCATTTTTCATGACTTATCTTGGTAAGTTCGTTGGCGAAGCTCATGTGTCCGACACATTCATTGTTAATTGCGAAAGTATGCATTACGTATTGGTTTAACAAATTAAACAGCTTAAATTGCTGGGGTTGTCTTTCGGATAAAAGACGCGTGTATGGGATGAATAACACACTTTTAAAGATCCTAGATTAATGGAAAGAAAACCATCTTCGATACAAAAATATTTGTGTCAAGAACAGTGCTTCAATTTCTCCTTGTTTCTCTACTAGTCTTGCATGACTTTCCTCGAAAACTCGCTGACTCATTCTCACAACTTCTGTAACGTTAAAGTCTGTTCCGAGCCTTCATCAAAAGCTCAGAAAATAGGCGTCGTAAAATAGCAAACATATAGAGAAGAAATTAAACATAGATATTAAATGTGTCAACCTTGACCTTGACCTTTGAAAATGCAATCCTTATTTTAGTATCAAACGTATCACCTGCTATTGATGTAAACGCGTATGCAATTTCATGTTTCTGTCTCAAAGAGCGCAAGAATTGGGGAGAAATGAGACAAAAAGGAATTGTGTTTTTATCTTTTACTTTGACCTTGAAAAGACTGCCCTATTGTGGTACGCAACCTATTTCTAGAAGATGTTCATCAATGTACCAAGCTCTCTAACGACTTTTGAGTCATCGGGCGTTTTAAAAAAAAAAATGAAAATGTTGAACTGTGACCTTGATCTTCAAGGCAGGACGTCCAGTGTGGTATGCGACACTGTATTTTATGATGATATGAAGGTATGCACAGTTTCATTCATTCAAAGTCATGTGGCTATCGAGCTGAAACGGAAAGCTATGA
>JAECUM010050492.1:0-27500 GCA_016617855.1 Megalonaias nervosa | reverse complement strand
CCACAAAATATAAGAAGTCTAAATCAACTGGCATCAACATAAAAAAACAAACACCTTGAGCTCTAAAGGTGTAAAATACAACTGGCAAATCTACTAGAAATCGTCTGTCTTAACCCACGATTTTAGATCACATGGTGGCTCACGTGACGGGGCTACGTGATCACTAATTTGAACAGCGCAGTAAAGAAAAATGCCATTTAACACGTAGCGTAGAATAGCCCTATCTAAGAATCAGATTCTCAGGCTGGAAATAAATAAAAACGAAAGGCTGTTTACAACTTAGCTAACACGTGGGCCGAACATGACTTTGGTAATGACCAATCATTTTCATTCAATGTTTACAAAATCGGAACCAAGATTAAGAACTAGGTTAGCTAAAATTAAAAATGAAGCAAATATTTGCGTTCTACACAGGTCAAAACAAAAGACTAAATTTACTGGGAAAAATATAAAATCCAGTAAAAATATTATTCTTACAATAAAATGTAATGAAACAAACATAAAAAAGTTAAAACTAACAAACAAGCAATTTAATTACATATACGTAGCAACAGAAAGTACTCAGTATTAGCCAGTCACGCCTAGTTCTTGTGCTGCTAGTTTACAGAAAGCCCCATAGTGTTATTCCTCGAAATCTGTTTGTTTTTTAATTATTTTTTTTTACGAACAGTCGGCATTTAAATAATTTCTTAAAACAAATTGGGAACATTACTTGTGAGTTCGCACAAAATCACACAAAAATTAATTTAAACACTGCATTATCACAATTAAGACATTCATTCTTGTACTAAACGAGTAACAATGGCTATTGTTGTTGTTGGCTTGTTTTGTTTCTGTTGCTGGTGCTGTTGGTTTAGATCTTGTAACTCAGTATTTCAATACGGCTTGGGACATGTGAAATATATGTGGTTTTGTTTTAAATATTGCCGAGGAATGTATCAATAAAATACTGTTATTTATGCAATTCGTACTCATATGCGCATCTTGTAAATTGTGGGAATTGCACAGTCAAACAAAATCAAGGAAAGATGAAATTTAAATTTGGCTTCTATGGAAGCCATATGTTTGCTAGAGGATCGCATGGCATTGGTTTATCATGTCCTTGTAAGCTCGTTCTTAGCAAGTTTGACCAAATTTCTCCTAAATGAAGACAGAAAAAATCTTTCACAGTGTCTTCGTCAGACGATAACTCAGAAACAATTGTATTATTGCACCAGGGCACAACAATTTTGTATGCAAACTGTGTCGTATAATCCGGAGACAAGCTTAGTTTTGCTATGTGTTTAGCTAGGTTCACTAAAGTTTGTCGCTTACGAAAGTTATTGATGTCGAAACTGACATCCTCGCCCTGCAGGGCCAGAAGTCGAACTTATTTACGCAGATAGCATATATTTGGCAAGAACGCCTGTGTTATACAAAGTTTTAACAGACGCCCTCTTCCTGATAAATGGCAATCCCTCTTTCTCCGCACGGAAATTGAACCTGAAAGTTACCAAATTCAGTCTTTTCAGTGAAAATAGTACAGTACATTATTCAAACCAAAATAGAAACACAAAATATGAAGAACAGACAGCTTTGGAAAATTTCTTTTTTTACTTCCAACTATTGGTGTAGTCCGAGTGTAGTTAGAATGTATAGACAGAGGAGATCTGATTGTAAAATACCAGGCTGGTGGGTTGTTTCTGGGTTTTTAATGGTATTTTCAGGGCTTTATTTCGCTATATCGTACCGAAGAAATGAGAGTTAAGTGTCTTTCCCAAGGATACACTTCTTGGCTAGCCAAGGTTCCAATATGCCAACCCTATCTACACCTTGGCGGATCGATCAGACATTTGAGTGCTTTGTGATAGCGACATCTATTGGATTTCATGAGTTGTCTCCCTTAGTATCAAATGTCAACTAACCAAAAGCGTGTAACAGTGGCATTGTTACTTTGTACATCGATCGAAAATGGTGGAGGCAATTGACTTCTAAAGGATCCTTTGTAAGTTTAACATCTAAAGTATGACTATGTATCAGAGAAGCCATTATAGGTGTATTTGAGGGAAAGGATGTAGTTGTACAAACATTAAACGGCAGTGGAAAATTGGTTATTTATCAGTCCATTGCAGCTGAGTGCTCCCCTTGTATCGATCATGTAGGAACAGTGTTCAAATTTGAACAACTTGATTTTGATTGGGTGTGGTCGCCTGCAGCCGCAACTTATAAAATCCACACCGAAACAATGAATTATCTGATCAATCCGCCAAGCTGCAGTTAGGGTTAACACATTGGAACCTTGACTACCGGAGATGAAAGACACATTGAGACAGCCGACCCAAACTGGTATAAACGGTTATCAAACTAGCAAATTTTTAATTAAGAACCTGGCGCTCAACCAGTCGAGCTGCCTGTGCCGGTCTTAAACTATGCGAAGCCAACTGCATCAGTCCTGCAATAAAAGCTCATCTTTTTAAAGGTTATGAAAAAAAATCACACAGTACACATATATAGAGACAGACAGAGAGATACAGAGACAGAGAGAGAGAAAGGGGAGAGAGAAACTATCGGGATGCCTCTATTCAACACAACTCTGAACTGCAGTCAACAATTTTCCAATTTTCCAAACAGGATGTGACGTATGTACCTGTGCAGAAGACGCATCCAGCTGCAACCCTTACATCTGAGTCTAAACATGGTACACTAAACAACGTCAACCTTGACCTTACTGCTTAGAATGAATTTGTGCTGATTGCAGCTGGGCTTGCTTAGTGCACGAAAAAAAACAAAAAAAACAAAACGGCACATTTGAGAAAGGGATTTTATTCCTAATTCGTGTCATACAGAGCATTACGATGTTTTTGGCTTCTTTTTTCTTTAAAATACGTCGATCAAACATTTCACATTGTTGTACTGTTATGAAAAGCAACTGCGAGATGGGAGGGGGTTAAGATGGATGGGTGGGGGCATGCTAAATAGTTAAGTCATCCTTCCCGACACAGACAGGAAATAGTTTTCTGTACTAACATGTCATACATATGGAACTCTTTGCGACTGAAGTGATCTGTTAAAAGACAAGCTATTAACTGTAGTTACCAAGGCTGCTACATTACGTTATTCGAAATCTCTTACCTCCTGGCATCGGGCTAAAGCCGCAATGAAGAGTCTTTATTACGCCAAGGACCGGATGGGAAGTGATAAACAGACATTAGAATCGACTTCAATCACCAACTGACATAACACAGGGTTATTGTAGGCCAGTCGGAACCATTAAACTAGGGTGAGGACAGGGAACTTAGCAAAAAAAAATTTCTGACCTTTTGCCCTCTCCGTGAACTGGGAGAGTAACTAAGTCATTTAAGGAATGCAATCGGTGCTGAGCAATATAAAATAAGCTTTCTGATTTAGTTTCTTCAATTATGCTTGGAAACCAAGATCACTTTATTTCGCACGGATTATGTCCTCCTATTGGTCACATCTTTCAAGATCCTACGATTTTGTATACTTTGTCTTTCAACTCTTAAATTAAAAATGTGGTATAGAATTCCTTTAGTCAATAATATAAGAAGTACATAACTTTCTACATTCGAAATGTCAACGATGACGACGACGATAATGTCAATGACGACTAAAAAAGTTTGTTTATGGATGACTATAGACGTGAACGAGGACATAGTGCGGCCTTGTCATCATTTTCTATACTGTATATCACAAAAAGAAAAATATGAGTTAGAAGAGAAGAATGAAAACGAAATAAAAATGACAATCCAACTACTAGACCGTATGTTTACAGACCTGGGGGAGGAGAGGGGGAGCCTGGGATGGTATACGTCCTCGCCAAGGTCATATACGTATTGGTTTTTTTTTGTATGGCGGCAGATCTTGTTTTACAACATTCAGAGTAGATTTCAATAAGTTTTGTGTTATCCACTCCAGTACGCCGCGATGTAATTATATATAAATTTTTCACCAGTGAAGTGGAAATGTTATTGTCAGGAGTGGCTTCGTGACAATACAAAATCGTTCCAGTACTCTCCATCTTCGCCACTATTGATAATACAAAATGTGTCCTTTTTACTTCTGAATTATTTCATTATATCTGCTCGAAAGGCGTAAATTTTCTTGTTATGATATATTTTCTAGGCAACATCCTCCGAATTGCATTTTTTTTTCTCCCTTCCGCATCAGTACGATCAACGGCTATATTAATACGTCGATTAAAATAAGTTCCGAAATTTTACAATAATTATAGGACAGCAACGTTTTACAAATTTAGTTTGCACATATATTGCTCGGGATTGTGTATTGTGTCAAATTAACGACTGTTTTCGTATGAAAATGAAGAGATTTATATTAACGCATTTAACATTGCTAACAAGACTGCTTTGGTTGGGGTACTATAGCAACATGACAAAACGCTCCAATACGCCTCAGATCGTACCATCATTCAACAACAAATCTGAATGATTGTAAGTTTTCTTGTAAGGATTTTGGCTGCTATTTTTTGTATTTCTTTATTCAGACCTGAATTTTTATGTGTTGGCAGGCTTGCAGTCTAAACCGATAAGAGACCTAATTTCGACTGTCACTTTAGTTTTTGCGATCGACACTATTCAACGTCTGATTCCTCCATTGCTTTCCGACATGATTATGTTTGTTGTGACGACGGTTAAAAGCGCCACATAAACAAATTTGACTACAATATGTAATCGAGTTTCTCTAAAACAATGCACCGTTTGTCGTTGAGTGTAACAGGAACGGTGCTGCACGAGTGACATAAAATAATTAATTGCAACAGGTTATGTAAGTTCAGTAACTGACAATTTGCATAATTCGTTTGGAAAACTAATTATAATAATGTTAATACTTGAAGCCTGCTTGTTGATGCTTGGGGTTAATTTGTAAGCATTCTTGTCGGTTCTTTTTCATATATTACATAAATGTATTCTATACATTATAAGCTCGATTCATTCTGATGGAGAGAGAGAGAGAGAGAGAGAGAGAGAGAGAGAGAGAGAGAGAATAAAAGTCTTTTATATGGAAATACAGGTCTGAAGAGCATACATAAAAGCAGATATACTTCCTAAATGTAAAGTGAAAGTAGTTCCAAAAGTGTTATCGCCACTCTGGTGATATCATTTTTCTCTCACTAATATATTTAATTATCTGATTATGAAATATACAACAAAGTTATACAAAAGTTTTAGGTTTTCGTTCCTTGTTGCCGCGATATAATTGTATTAATCATGTTTATCAATAACAGGCTAATTATGTATACGAATTTTCCGTTATTGATTAGGATATACAGATGTATAATACAAAGGTGCAGATCTGGGTTTTTTTTCATGATCAAACCTGACTTCTAAACTGATAATTTGTTTTGAAGTTCTCATTCTACTGGCTGATATTTGTAATGTGTCAGGCATTGTGAAATACTGCAAGCATGAATGAATGAGAAGCGGACAAATAATGGGCACGTTGTGCTTCTTCTACCGATTCCCTGGTAATTTATATATCTTGCGCCTTTTCTACATACGTCCTAATGATCTCCTTTAAATGTATATTTTATTCATTACCAGCACATAATAATAAGGACATTATGCAAAGTTATGTGTGTTTATGTGTGTGTGTGTGTGTGTGTGTGTGTGTGTGTGTGATTTGGATTTTGAACGTAGCTTGAACAATTTTGCAGTCATATTGCTACGATGTCTGCAGTGTGACAGTTTATAGTGATGTCTAGCACTGGGGCATCATGCCGCAGACATGAAACATGATATCCCACCCAGTCACATTATCCCGACACCAGGCCGACCAGTCATAACAATTACCTCTTAATGTTGAGCGCCAAGCGATGCAACTGTTAGTACCATTTTTATGACTTGGCCAGGGTTCGAACCCGCGAACTCCCGCATCCGAGGCTGACGCTCTAACCACTAGACCACCGGAGCGGTAATGCAAAGTCATTGTGGTTGCTTTGTGCTAAAGTTATAATACTGCAATAAAACAATGTGTTGCAAATTGTCATGACAAGAACTACCCACGACGTGCTTTGCGGTATCAAAGAGAAAAAAATTCAGTCTTCTTTGTACATGTTTTAAGTAAATTTCCACATAAAATAATAACTGATGAGTAAAGAAAAATTTTACAGAAACACTTTCGCTATTATAGTTGTTTCTAAAATAAAGTATTTCCAAATGCCTTATGCAAAACCAGGGTCTTACTACTGTTGGATATTAACGTTTTAGGACAACATAAACATTCCAGTATAGTAGCTTCTAATTCTTGGGTACATGTGATATGCACGTGGTATCTCTTTTTATTTTTTCTTGTTTTTTTTAAAATGGTTTCCATAGCAATGGATGAGGTCAAATTTAAATATGCAAGGTGGGCATAATAGCAGAAGGAAAAGTGTATTCGATTGGAATGCTCATTAATCAACATAAATTCATGTCCTGTGTTTGACGGGACAGATTTCATTTCAAGGTTTAAACAAAATATCGGTATCTTTTCTAAAGAAAACTGTAGCCATAATGGGGTTTAGAGTACAGTTGCCTCCCGCTTAGAAGTTTTCATTCAAGGGAAGTCACTGTTATGTACCTTATTACGCATTGGTTTGTCCCGTCAGGACTGATAAAATTTCAAATTTCTAGAACCATTAAATGGAGGTTTTATACATGAACCCACACATTAAAAATTAAGCATGTGCATATAAACAAAAACAAAAACTTAATTACGTCTTGTCACTAATGACAACGCATTTTATTTACTCGTTGCCATGCTTGAAATCAGCTTCACGTTGCACGTTTTATTTTCATATAACGTCGAATATTGTATAGCACCGTGTTCATAATACATTCCTAATCCTGCATCTGAACAAGGACTAAGCGATTATTATGTTTCCTTTACGGTTCACGTGGAGTACGTGTTTTCGTAAGACTGTCGGACAAACCAAGCACCGATTTTAATAAACATGCAAAATTCTTTTTAACAAATTTAGATATTTGCTTCTATTTCTGACAGCATGGTCAGCGAAATTTATTGTTCAATGAACATTTGGCATGCGTACAACACCACATTAGAGTAACAATACTTTGAGTTCTCTTACAAAGTGGCATTGCTTTATCTCTGAGAAACATTTGTGAATTCATGAGGAGTTCAACAACCAATTTCTTGTTTGTAAAAATAAATTTCGCATATGTACAATTTTAAAATGAAAGAGATGTTTCGTTATTTCGATTATTTCTTTCTTTAACAGAAACAAACAAAACCAAACAAAAATAATAACGTAGTGGCAGATATTTCATTAACCAGAAAATGTAAAATCTCAGTGTGAGGATCAATTTTGTGGGTTAAATGGAGGTTTAGCCTTGGCAAATCTCAGTGTGAGGATCAGTTTTGTGAGAGAACTGGAAACATGGCCTTGGCCTCTTAGTCATGAAACGTTCTGAGCACAAAAATTAAAATTGTCCTAAAAAGTTCAAACATATTTACGGTAAACCTCTAAAACTTAGCATGGACAGTGGTCAGAATAAATAACTTCAGCAGGATCTTACTGCCACTTTTTCCATATTAATACCAAATTTCAAACAGTTTAACGTCTAAGGGGTCCGGGTCGACCGGCCGCTTGACACTGACTCTTTCTAACACTGATGTCTATTCTTAGTTCATTGATCAGCCACAAAGTTTGCCGTGTGCCTGTGATGGGACATATTTTACCGTGTTTAATTGTCCAGCCCCACCCCCTTCATCTCCCCCCTCTCATAGTAAAGAAACAAATTCACCATAAATTCTAAACAGTTCTGTTTTTGCAAGTGAAGGTCAGTACCCCCAGTTTTATTCATTTGACATAGTCGTATTTAGTCAATGATGGACAAAATTGTGTTCATGTCAAGCCCTACAGAGACATTTAAATCCTTTATCAAGTACAAGAATTCTGGTGTACCATTACCGTATTTTCTGTGTATGATTTGTTTTGTTTTTATGCTGATAAGTACTTGAGTTTCCGTATGTGTTAGACCTTATGAAAGCCACGAAGGATTTCCAGTACCTTTCGATGCTCAAGTACAAACTACACTTCGTATTATTTTCAACAACCATTTTTTTTTTACCTTCGATATAACACAATATGATTGCTGCAATCTAAGAGCAACCACGCTTTGTCCTTTATTATGGAATCGTAGCAAGATGATGCACAAACTAGTTTCCATGACAAGAGCAACAACAAAATACTTATAAAACTAGTAATAATAGAAACACGAATACTGAATGAAACTCGCAATTAATTGTCCACGTGTGACACCATGAGAATGGAAGTTATAGATTAAAAATAAGAACAGCGAACGAAATGATGAACTGAAACCAATTTCTTTTCGACTGAAATCGTTTTAGTTCTCCAATTAAGGAAAATTTTAATCCTCGCAATTTCTAGTGCCATGCTGGTCATCTTTACTATAATTAATCTTTTTTCATTCATGACTTTCGTTGTTTCTAAGCAAACAAAAGATCAGAAAGTGCTAAGAAAGATAGGTAGAAAGCTCCTAAATAGAAAAAAAAAAGATTTTTAAAAATCGCCCAAATTATAGAGTAACTCGAAGATAACAAATATACTGTAAAAGCTGAGAACCGTCTAGATTTTGATTGAGCATGTGCTAAACATACACGTGGCGCACTATGTACTCTTAAACGAAATATGAAATAGTGTAATTCAGACGCAGACAATATTCCACTGTGATGCTGCTTAATTTAAAAAGTCTCTGTTTGTATGGATATTCGTTATCAGGGAATTAGGAAAGGAATTAAATATAAGTGTTACGACTTTACGGTCATAAACTAAATAACATAAAGAAGCAAAACCAGTACGTTTTGTACAACTTAACAAACAATTTAATTATTAATGTTATAACATGAAAATTTTAGAGGAACGTACAATATTATGAACTGAATCGAAAATAACCCTGAAAAAGTTCTGTTAAAGTCCAAACGAGTGAAGAGTTCCGTATAAATTCCAGATCCACGAATATATTAGTCCGCCAAGTGTCAAAATGGCGTTATCCAGAACTTCTTTGCAAAATTCACAATAGTTCCAAAATCATATTATAGTCCGATGAGCAATTTCCATTTCCACTGAATAATCTAAACGAATACCTTTCCTATAAAATAATATTTAAGTACAACATAAAAATACGTCTGCAGACTTGATGTTGCAACAAGAACACAAGAAATAAGAAGGAGAAAACTGCCAGGTCCGAGCAACTTATATACAGATTAAAAGGTAAAAACACGCATATTATCACTACTCCAACGTAGTTCTGAGATACCACCTGACCGACCTGTCCATTCAGAAAAAGCCCGAAACATATAAACATATTTACTAATAAGTTTAATATTACTAACTGTCAGCACATACGTAAGCATTTATTTATAGATCCTATTCAATGTTACTTTCTTTAATACCTTAAAATAGAACAAATGCACGTACAAAATTTCAACAACAATCACTACAATTTACAGCCATGAATAAAAATTACAAAAATTACAGATATGCATAATATAAGGTACACAACTATGTTAAGGGTCGTTATTCTTTTCCACCAGTAACATATTTTATTTTATGCTAGGCCGTGAATTACATGATTTTAAAAGTGAGATAATTCAGTAAAGTGAAATACGATAATTATTTGAACTGCGGCGTCGATAACATATAACCAAGAAATACGAGCTATTTTTAGACGTTCACGTAGCCTAACGGAAAAATGGCTGACTCTCAAGCAAACGAACGAGGTTTAAATCCAAAAGTGTCCTTGTATTTGTTTCTTCGGATAATTGTTTTGCAATTTATATTTTCTCTGCAAATATTAACAGAACACAACATGTAAATAGCTGACATTATCGTTAGATAGACAGTACGAAAGGTGCTGTCAGCCTCTTGTGCGCACATAAAAGGGAATTTGCTTATTTATCTCTAAGTGAATAACGGATGTGCTTCTCCTTGTGGGTGAAAACGCATGTATTGTGCCTAGTTTTTCACCCATACGACACAATATATCCTATATTCACTCGATCCAACACATGTCTTAGTTATGTTCCTGTATAACCGATTTGACCGTCATAGGCATGCACCGCAATAAGGGCATTGTAAGTAACAGTATTGATCCTTCTGTTAACTAAACATGCAGGCTACAAGGTCGGAATATTACGTCTCGTAGATAGCAACACGTTCTTGAGAATAATATTATCAAACGCGCATACGTATAAACGGTTTTAAAATATCCAACAACATTGTATCTTTATGTTTCCAAACAAATCTAAAAATTATTACTTTCAGTGGCGGCGCGAAGGGATTGGTCAAGATGTGCGGAAGGAAAAATTGGTACAGAAACTGAAAAATGGCAAACATGTTTTCCCCTTCATATGTTTTTGTCAAATTTAAACCTGGCCTATATATCACACTACTGTTGACCAATGAACTCAACAAAAATCGGCGATCCTTTAATTTCCTCATTTCGATAACACAAGGACAATCACTTCTTGCTAAGACGTATGACCTGTATACTTCTTTATCGCGTTTCTTTCTTAAATACACACAGATATCTCTCGATATCACTTACACGATTTCAACGTCTTTGTACTAGAAAATTTGTGTTGTTCATGAAAAGAAACCACCTGAAATCAGGTTTTCAGGAGCTAAGTACAGAGGTGAAAGGATAATTAAACTAATTAAAACTGGCTAGCATTAAGAAATCGTATGTTCACTGTCAATTTACAGCTAATATCTGAAAGGACACATATCTTACAAAGCACATCACGTGGTTGACGTCCAGCACAGAAAGGGTTCAACAAACGGAAGTCACTGTGAACACAAAATCTGGATCTCAGATAGACGTTTAAACATAATTCAAACTAGTTTTCTTTGAATTCTTCCACAACGAAGACCTGTGTTTTATTTAAGTTGTTTCCAGAAAACTGCAAAACAACTTTCTAAGAACTCATCAGGATGTTACTAAACGCATTTAATAGTTTTGCTTTCATTTTCTTAATGAAGACTATGTTTACATTTAAATTTTTAAACATAATCAAACAAATTTATTATTGATGCAAAATCTCTCTCTCTCTCTCTCTCTCTCTCTCTCTCTCTCTGTAAATTCCTCTAAAACCTTTCCGTACCAGTTTACACGCCACGGAATTCTTGTAATGCTCCTATAAAGCGAGTGCCCGGATCTCCCTCGATCAGGCTTGGATTATGTTGCGATATTATAGGTCAAGAGAGGTTGCGGAAATGTCTGTCGTAGCTAGGATGTCAGGCACTACGTGAGAAATTAGCGGCTTTATTTACATGGGATAGGAACGATTTTATTATAAATCCTTGGACAAATGCTAGCTGATAAACACAGACAGTTTCACCTGTTCAAAAGAAAATTTGATGACACAACAGTTTATACTTGTCTTGGTCATATCTTCCAATGATGAACTGGATTTATCTTCTGTGTTATTGAATCGATAACTTGCGCTTCAAATACTGTTTATCTGATGATAACAATCGTATCATTTTGCCTATTCATTTTCGACAGCCAAGGTTCCAATATTGTAACCTATGTTAACATATCGGAACCTTGGCTAGCGAAGTTGTTTCCTATTGTGAACTGCTAATAAATATCACAACGACTCCCATTTGCCAAAAGTGAAGCCGAAAACTGATCATATTGTAAAATTTAGAAAGGTTGTAAGCAGGGATTGTGTTGCGAACTCCCCCAGCTTTGTTAGGGTGGGTTGTATGGTTTTGGTTATCGTTATCTCGAGGGTGATCGCCGACGGTGTAATTTGCCCGGAACGAGTAAATATCAATATAAAGTGTGAAACTTATATATGGAATAGATAAAGATCTGAGCAGGTATATAAAACAGAATGACACGAGCCCCCGTACATGTACAAACCATACAATTTAATCAATAATTCATAAAACAATAAAATTCATAAACATTTGTGGTAATGCATTACATTAGAAAAATACACTTTTTGATTTTAGTTATTCAACGAATTTCAAATACAAATATCCTTAAACAAATAGCCGGTCTGTTAAGCGATAGAATTAATTTATCATCGATCGAGTGAAAAGATCGAAAACATTGCCTTGTACAGATTCATAACCTGATGGTTCTGGTTCAGTCCAAATTCAGTGCGACTGTTCTTTGACTTCCTTGTGCCTGTAAGTCTGGGTCCTTTCCACTTTTCCCTTTTTCCCAAATTCTCAGGTGTCCCGCCTCTTTCGGCCTCCAACCTTGTGTGGTCACTTTGGTTTTGTAAGTACGTGGTACGTCACGTAGATACTTCACGTAGAGCTATCTCACCTTGTGTCTTCAAGCTTTTACCGCTAGAATTGAGTTCGTAGATTTTTCCAGACATCCGATCCCTTGGATCCTAATTACGAGTGAATTTCTTCTAAATTCGACCCGGAGTCCTCTACCTTTGTTTTTCTCTTGCAGAAAATGGTTTCGACTGATTAAAAGTGGTGCGATAGGCACATTTAAAACTGAGAGTTTTCACGTGGAATCACGCCCCCTTATTCAGCGTAACCAATCTGAATTATAGTTAAGGCGCTAAAATATGTAGTCCGTCTGCCAAGCTGGATTACCAAATACCTATCGCTGGGAAGTTTCAGAATTGACAGTTTCGATACAGATAGGAGGTTAACCCCTATCCCTTTTCAGTTAAATAAACGAAGTTTCAATTAAGAACCACTGCTCGCATGACAGTGACATTACCAATCAGTGCGTTACGGCGATTTAAACACGCGTCAGTCCCCATAAATCTAATTAATCGTTCACCTGTCCAACTTAATGTGTTCTTTATAGATCGACAGACATTTGCACCCTTACAGATTGTATACGCTAAAAAGGACTTTTTTTTCAACCTGAGAAAAATGCTAGAAATGTTGTTATTACAATAATCTGGTATATCAATTATGTTGATAAAAAAAAATGTTAATTTACCACTTGATCACATTGAAGTAATAAGTATCTTACGGAGAAAAAGAAATATACCGCTGCGAAGGCTCAATATACAGTTGCAAAGGCACACAATGCTGCTGCAAAGGAACACTATACCGCTGAAAAGGCTCAATATACCGCTGCAAAGGTTCAATATACCGTTGGAAAGGCATACTACACCGCTGCAAAGGCACAATATACCGCTGCAAAGTCAGGCTTAATATATCGCTGCAAAGTCAGGCTCAATATACCGTTGCAAAGGCACACTATACCGCTGCAAAGGTACACAATAACCGCTGCAAATGCTCACTATACCACTGCAAACTCTCAATATACCGCTGCAAAGGTTCAATATATCGCAGCAGTTCCTCTTAGAATTTACCATTTCTTGAATCCTTTTGAAGTCGACACTTCATGGCAATGTAAATGGTTTCGATAATTTATCTGACAATAATTAGGCAAAAATCTATCAGGCTTTCCATATCTATCTGTGTACACCGTATAAAACAGTTGATATCATCTGAGCAAGAAATAAAAATGACTTGCGAAGACGAAAGAAAGGAAATCAGTGGTGGTTCCACCCCGACCCTCTTCCACCATTTTATCTCTGTCTGGAACGGGACAAGGGAGTGAAGCTGTGGGAAAATAGGGTCATTCTTTAAAACAAAAAGCTAATATGTCCTCATTTCTTTTATATATATATATATATATATATATATATATATATATATATATATATATATATATATATATATATATATATATATATATATATATATATATATATAATGTACACCAAGCCCAAACTTGATAAATAGATTATCTCTTTGGCAGGTATGCTTCATCTGCCAGAAGCCCAGGAAGAAAACACTTTTATTGGTTACATTTTTTAACGTCTGGCAGTACACAAACGGACATGTTTTCAATAAATTTCATGTCTCCGATTACATTCTACTCTAAGTATACGACTGTTGACATAATAAAGAATCAATTTCAGGTCTGCTACTGGATCCTACCCTACGTACATGACTATGGACATAATAAAGAATCAATTTCAGGTCTGCATATATATATATATATATATATATATATATATATATATATATATATATATATATGTGTGTGTGTGTGTGTGTGTGTGTGTGTGTGTGTGTGTGTGAATTGTACATTTTAATCAACAAGTAAAACGTGACATCAGACCAACAAATAGTCCATCAGTATCAATATAGATCTGAGGGCTAATTTATCGGACTAACAGCATACGTGATCAAGACGACGTCTTTCGCGCTACTAATTGCAATTCGTTGACATCACTGTGGACATAATGACATATTTACATACTCGGGTTGCTGTGTGCCGATTACAACAAAAGTGTTGACACGGTTGTCAGATCTTCGACAGAGTAAGAATTTTATTTCTTATTTTTGTTATTGATATGGTAATCATGAGAACAACAGCAAGAGAAGCAATAGCTTATATTTTGCCGAATATACTCATGTGTAAAAGTATATTATATTACCGTCTATTATATCTGCAGGGGCGGAATCATAAATACCGTTTAAATACGTGGTGGTAAATACGTAGAAGAGAAATCTGCGGAATGCAACGTGAAGCCTTCGGAAGCTCTTGCATTTTTAAGGATTTCCAGGACATAATTTTATCCATTTAACCGTAAAGAAAACTTAGGAAACATTCCGATTATGTTGCGTTCAGTGGGGGGGAGGGGGCGCGATGGGCAGTCCCCATCCTGTTTCCCCGGCTAATCCGAGCTGTATCGGCACTAGTTAAAAGTGATTCCTCATGATGAGTTTGCATTGGTTAATTCTTAGCACAGACTTTCAAACTTGTACCCAGCTATAAACGTGAAAGAAGAGAAAAATCTATCGTTTGGATTGATTGGATGTTTCATGCAATATATCGCTCACACCATCGTTGGATTTGGTACTACCTTTGGTGAAACTGTTGGCCACGGTGAGAGCCACAATAATATGTAAATTTTCTTGAATGGAAATGTGTGGTAATCGTCTAAGTTATTATAAGTTATTAAGTGGGAGCCGCCGTAGCTCAGTCAGTGAAGCGTCAGGCCGTGGATTCGATACCCTTCTATGCCATCTTGAGTGGGCTGTCACGCTGTGTTCTTGGAAAAGGTACTTAGCCCCCATTTCTTCTGCAGGAAATAGCCAATAATTTGATTTACCTACCGTTAAAACCAACAAAAACAAAACAAAATATTTAGTGGAAACTTTAACTGCATAAAAATGTCTCTTCGAATAAAGAAATCAACTGACAAAGGTATTCGAGCAATCGGGCTTTCCAACTGAAGCATTACATGGCCTTTTTCCAGGTCTGTGCATAATGATTGTGGGTATATATTGTCAAGCAATAAAATAAAGACCCATTGAACCATTTACAGGATTAAGCCTTGCTACATTTTGCAGACCAAAATTTTCGACAATTTTAGTGAATGAAGATGGTGATGTTTAGTTTTTATTTACAGATGGGGTTTCGAGACAATATCCGATTTGGTATATCGGAAATGATAATGATACGATACTAAAATTCAGACCTATACAATAACAACGGGGTGACTGTATTGTCCAAATAACATAAGCAGCAGATATGAAAAATAAATTTTGAACAGTGATGTTAAGTCACAAAAGAGGCATTAGGTATAAAACTCGAAAGAGTGTCCTGGCTGGGTAGGGTAATATGGCTAAATTTTGTACGGAACCTATTCGGC
This sequence comes from Megalonaias nervosa, assembly GCA_016617855.1. Taxonomy (NCBI): domain Eukaryota; kingdom Metazoa; phylum Mollusca; class Bivalvia; order Unionida; family Unionidae; genus Megalonaias; species Megalonaias nervosa. Next base: position 11,798 of record JAECUM010050492.1, on the reverse strand, counting down.
TGCCTTAAAAAATATGTTGAGTAAAGGTGGTTGCAATCTACAGAAACCGATAATGCCAGATTGGAAAGAGGGAAAACAAATAGATTCTGGATAGTGGAACTGATTTGTGATCCTGGATAGTGGAACTGATTTTTAATCAGTTTGGAAAGACCAGTCCCGGTGAATCTCGTTAATGTATCATCTAGCCTTGAAGTTTCACGTTGATATTGAACCGCAGTAGAAAAAGAACATTGTAAAGGCGAGCGTGATAGTGACTGTTGGACAGATGACGAACACACATCCCAGATGGCCATTGGTTCGAGTCACGTGATCAGTGTTGCAGTATTCTTCAACGGGATCAAGCGTGATAGTGGCTGCTGGACAGATGACGAACACACATCCCAGATGGCCATTGGTTCGAGTCACGTGATCAGTGTTGCAGTATTCTTCAACGGGATCATAGCCTTATTTATTCTAGCTCCCCCCCCCCTTTGGAAAAAATAGGGAATGCTTCGCCTGCTCATATATATATATGATTATTTGAAAACTAAATATTTTTTATTTATTAGAGAGAAACGTTTGCAAGAATGGCACGGGGCATTTAAAAATATATTTCAAAATAGAAATTCCAAGTTATAAGTATTTGAAATTGTACATATTTTATAGCTAAAACTGCCTTAATACCCTCCACTCGGTTAGATAAACACTTATGCAACCACCAAGCTCAACCAGTAAACATGTAATTATGTATACATTAACACCTAATTCGATGATTGGACACTGAATTGTCTGTTACTCAGTCGTTGACCAAAAGTAACATAATATCCCTGGTTAATCTACGATTAACATACATACAACACCGAGAAAACATTGCTGGAAGGTTTAAGTGCATATCAGCACATAAAAGACCATTTAGATAATGGGGCAATGAAACTAAAGTGCCTTTGTTTAAAGGCAAACTACAGCAGTTAACCCGAGGTTGTCTGGACAGAATTCAGGATCGCAACCCACTACTCATGAATCACAGGGTTCAGAGACCTAACAACTGCAGCCCGCAAACAAAATGAACTCTAGCCATATAAGCTATCCTTTTGACATACCTTCATTTCCACCTGCACTTCATTCATTTATTGCACTTAGATATTTTTGGTGGCATAATTTCATCAGCATTGTGAATCTGGAAGTAACGCATTCTTGATTGATATCTTAAGTATCCATCAGTAGTCGATTTTGTTTTTCTCGGGTTTGAACGCCATTTTTCAGCACATAATAGGCTATACATGGCGGTCAGTATATATTTGAAAGAAAAAGAATCTAGAAAGATCCCGGGAAGAAGCATCAGCTCACGATAAGCTTCTGGTAAGGTGTCTCATATACCCACGTTGGTCGATCCAAGACTCGAAACCATGCAGACCGGGGTGAGACGTCGGTGCTCTGTAAACGCGATCGCCTTAGACCATTTAGCCCCCCACACCCTTCCAGTTGTTGAATTAGCCATACACGTAAATAATATACTAAAACAAGTAATTAAAGTTATGATATCGAAAAACAGTATAAGAATTATATTATCTGTGAAGTCGTATTTAGAAATTCAGTTTGAGACACTTTGTTCAAACCATTTCCTTTCTTCTTTTTTATTTTTGTGCTATTTGAGTCAACGAATCTGTTATTCTTATCAAAGCGTTATAATTATTGTTCTGTTTTGTTCTTGTTTCTGGTGTTATTATTGTTGTTGCTGAATTAGCTGATACAGAATGCCTCATACGTGGTGGTGTCAGTCGTAACATTTTAGCTATAAATTAGCTCTAACTTTTAATGTAGTTCCAACAATATTCAAGTATTCAAGTATGCTTTTTTTTTAAAAAAAAAAAAAGAGAGCGGCCATAGGACAACGTGAGTTTAAATTACATGTAGTAAAGGCTGAAACGTGCTTACTTCTATTTTTACTTCCACTTCTTTCTTGACTTCCAAGAATAAAACTAAATTTGGGATGGGTCCGGTATGTTTGCTATCACTTAACAAATCCTTGCCTGTGTGGGAATTCGAGATACGACACAGGAAGTGTGACATACATTATGAATGAAAATAAAATGTTGATCAATAATTACGGGAGCTCTCTCTCTCTCTCTCTCTCTCTCTCTCTCCATTCACATTCAGGATTTTTGTTGTTTTCTTTTAAAGAGAAGAAGTTATACGAAGCAGTCCGATTCAACCAGACTTTCAGGTGGCTCCGCTCTTGTGGCTTCGTATGGCGAATAGCTCTCGGAACCACGTGACAATCGGAACTGGTCTAAATCTCACCATCTTACATCAAGGTCATTTGGATTACTTGGACTTTTCATTTGGTTGATGTGTTTGCAAAATTAGAGCGTCTGAACAACCAGCTGAGATAAAGTGTTTCTAATTTAGTGTCGTCGGTACGTTACATCGTTTTAACAAAACGTTGCATATAGCAAAAGTTTGCCTTGCACAATCAACACACCGAAGTAAATATACATATTGATCTTGGTAAGTTTTCTTTTCTAAGAAGCTCTTATTTCGACCAATTGTTGCGACTGGCTGACACATAAAGCCACAGGCGAAAAGTTGACGTATTCCTCATGCTCGTGACCTTGGATGGTTTGGTTGTTTGAAGACCTAAAGTCTTTGATACAACAATCGTTCAGGGTCTATACCGCTCGCAGTCCGACTTAATGTACAATGTAGATTCTGGTAGACTGAAGCATTTCCAACAACAGATCTGAGTCAGCATTGCCCTAATTGGTCCTGATATGTATAAGATAATGTGCGGTAGAATTTGTAACACTCGGACTAAAACTGTTATAGGTAAGCGACGACTAAATCTAGACTGATTGATCTAGATAACAACTTGTACGTCTAACAACATTCTCGACCTTTTCCGTAAATGCGAGATATACACCTCGGATGTAAGTTCTCGCACTTGAGAACCAGGAGACAAAGTCACAATCGGAGCAATATCGGCCTTTACTGTCGTAACATATGTGGTGCACTCCGCCAGAGACGAATCAGTCCAAATTGATGCGTATGCCTGCAAATACTTCTGGTTTTCGTGTCACGATCTGTGGAAAATGGACAAGTGATATTCCGATCGACATAAGGGGGCTGATATTTACCGCCATCGGCAGAAGAAGTTCTGGGAGCAAGATACGTGTTAGTGTGACGTCAGTGGAGCTGAAGGTTCTCGTAGATGACCCAAAGCGCTCGCCTTTACCGATCACTGCCATCTCACCTCTTGGTTCGAGTCTTAGACTCAGCCAATATGGGCAGTACCGTACTACCGGACAGGTGAGTGGGTGGGTGGGGTACCAGAGGTCTTGGGGCGCCAAAACCCCTTTGGACCATCATAGTCGCCCCGGGCGCCATTTACCCTTAGTACACCACCGAATATGGGTATGTGAGAAAGCTTGCTAATAGCTTCCCGTGGGTCGGTGGTTCTAACCAGGATTTCCAGGGTTATCCTCCACCAGTTATACAGGCCGCCGTGTATAGTCTATCTTACCCTGAGAAATGGAATTAAACTCCCAAAGCAACAACAACAAACAGTGTATAAGTTATGTTTTTAAATGGGTTAATTAAACATAAAGCTTATATATATATATATATATATATATATATATATATATATATATATATATATATATATATATATATATATATATATATATATATATATATATATAACTGATCTAGACAAAGCAGAAAGTACATATTAGCCATCTTGACTTAACTCTTAACTGATATTATGATCCACAGCTGGGGATTGAACTGGGGAAATCAAGAATTATTTGCGCCTGCGTTGCTTCTTAAGCCAATAATAAATTTAATATTTCATCATCAAAAGAGAGTACGTGGTCTGTTAATTCTTTCAAAGATATGCAAATAAGATGCATGTATTTCATCCTTCTCGAAACGTATAGCAAACCCACACAACCCACTTCCACAAACTCACCGAAGAGCTACATCGATAACAATATCTTATGTTTTTACAGCTAATTCATATTACTTTATCTTCGGCCTTTTCTCTTCTTCGTTCCATGCATGTGAGAACAAATAGCTAAAACAGTATAAAGAATTAAAAACGAAAATATATTTGGCACTACCTGTCATACCACAAATCTTCACGTGAACGTCTTAACCTTGCAATCTTAAATTATTTCACAGCTCAGAAAGCACTCTCGCTATCATACGAGGAACAAGTCAAACGTATAGAGGTGAGAGAAGGGACAGGGTCCCACTGTTAGTGGGAAAACTTTCAACTTAGTAAACATTTGTTTACCTGACTGCCCCTGTAATAAAGGAAGTGCCTTCAACACATCCAGCTGATCGTTGTGATTAGATTGTGACCGACAGACCTATTTAAGTATTTCGGAGTTAGCTCCCTCTAATCATGATACGCTTCGTTCACGAGTGAAACAAGCAATAAATAGTCATGATTATGAATCGTCGTTTTTTCAACATGTACAGAAGTAATTTGTGAAAGGAAGCACAAATGCTTTTATTGCTCTAAGGTTTGTCTTAAAGCATTGCTTTTTCCCCTTATGTTCTTTTGGGTTTTTTTTGTTTTTTTTTATTTCTCCGCAAAGAATAATATTTTGTCCAAAACGTCTGGAGCCTGCTAGACACACGTGGAAAACCCCAACCGTTCAAGAACGGGAACGGTTTGGTCACAGGATGGCATTCATAATAAATTGGCGATTAAATGTAATATTTTTTATTTATTTTTTTTTCTTCCTATTTTCGATAGAATACAATCTTTAAGTCACATTATATAAATCTGTCCCTTATTTGTATCTATTGAGGGGCGGATCAAGGCATGGGCTGGTAGGGGTGGGGAGCAATTGCTCACCCACCCACTCTCGGATTTCACCTCTAAGTATGTTTTGGGCTACATCTGTAAAACTTAATAGCTGACCACTACATCTTTGCCACCCAGCCACCTCCGAAAAATGTCTGCGGGCGCCCTTGAATCCAGGAATACCATTGGGAGAGGGAGGGGATGCGTGAACAAGTTAGCAAGGATTCTGTGGGATGATACTCCCGGTGGCCCATTGGTAAAGAAAAGTTACTCCTGGAAACGTTCCAGTTGTTTCAGGCTCATTTGGGGGAGGGGGCAGTGGGCGTTGACTAGGCTTCCTTTCCGGATCCTCCCCTGCTTTTCTGTTTCTTTTTCGATGAATCAAGTCTCAAAACCATTCGTTCCAAGTGAAAAATGAACGACAAAATCTTAACTGTAAAAAATGGGAAAAAAAACTCGGTGGTGTTATGCATAATCTGTATTGTGACAAGCAAAAAGGCCTCATATAGTACCCTTTAAGATTAAGCTGTTTTATTTTGAGTAGATGTTACCAACAAACGAAAAATCAGAAAGATTATTTACCACGACCTGACCGAGGAGGGGGCAATGGAGGGAGAAATACTGCATTCGGACATAATAAATGTTTTCAGATTGGTCAGACTAAAGCAAGATATACTTAAAATCATTTATTTTCGGAGGTATAAATTTCGCTGTTTTGTGAATTTTAAAAAAATGACCATATTTGAATATAAAAAAATTACCATATTTGTCATTATTTAAATTCGTGGATTTGGGAACGGGTCCTATTGTTTTGACTGAAAGATCATTTTTGTCTTTAAATTCGCAGCCAGTTACAACCACACCATAAAAACATGTGAATTCCATGCTCATTGTAAAAGACGTCTCTAGAAGTCGGAGATTTATTGAAGTGACCTCAGATTTATAAAGGGTCAAGTGTTATACATGTGGTCAAGTGTTATTGGTCAGAGACTATGGACATCTTCAATGGTCTAAAGCGCTCGCCTTTACCAATCATTTCCATCTTACCTCTCTTCGTGTGGGTTCGAGTCTCAGGTTCAGCCAATGTGGGTGTGTAAGAAAGCTTTCCAAAAGCTTCCCATGGGTCGGTGGTTCTTACGAGGGTTATCTCCGGGTTCTTCCTCCACAAGTTATACTGGCCGCCATGCATGGTCTATATTGCACTGAGAAATGGTGTTAAACCCAAACCAACATCATGTCGGCTTAAGCAACTTTGCTTCTTCTAGTTGATTTCTTATGTTTGAGATGTGATAATAACAAATTGATATAGTCAATGCTTAGTCGCGTCTTTTTTTTCATGATTTATTTTAAAGTTTACCTATAAATGTAAGCATGGTGACGGCAAGAATTTTTTTTAAATTCTTAAATTCAACTAAATCCCAAAATTTAAGAAATTGTAAGCTTTTTCTGAGCTCGGTTCCTCTTTTGTTCACTTTCAAGAGCATGTTTTGAATCATTCTTCCTTCTGTCGTAATACATTTACCTATAAATGCTTCCTAATATTATATACATCTACTTCCAATGTATAATCGGCGGGAAGTCAATCATTGTAACTTATTTGAAGATTAAAATTTACGTATTGCTTGACAGAAAGCGTGGAAAAAGGCTCATTAAAGCTAAAATTAACTTTGCAAAGGACGAGAAAATCCACAAAATTTACAGTTCCGCCGCAAATATGAAAACACGTTGAGGAAGGGGCAAGCAAAGGGGGCGGAAGGGGTGGGGCGGAATTTGCAATCGGTGGAAATACTGTGAACATCCTCACTAATTTGTAAATCGATGCATAAATGAGAATTCCGTAACGTGAATTTGCATCACCACGGAATAATAATAATGATAGTAATAATAATAATATTATTAATAATAATAATAAATCACAACGACTAGTAATAATAATAATAATAATAATAATAATAATAATAAATCACAATGACTAAAGTGTCCATACAAGTTCGGATCGGGTGCCTTTGTGTCTTATTCTGGGCGACGCTCTGTTTATCCATTGCCATGGCACTAAATAGTGCTTCATGAACTGGTATGTTATGCAATCAATCGATTAATCCATCAATTGTTCTGTGAATGTATTTAACTGAAAAAGAAAGGCGCGTCACGGAGATCACGACAAGAAAACAGCATAAGTATGCGTGTTGCGAGTCTGTGCAGATTTAATGAGCGACCATGTCAATTAATCTGTTAAAAGTTCTGAACATGATAAGAATTCCATGCTTCGTTAGTACGGATTCATACCTGAACATCGTTTTACAGCTGAAAAATCAAATGTAAGACCAGGCATAACCGATTACAGTGACAGTCAAAACATCCTCTAGCTTTGAAATATGGAATAATATACGCAAACAATCCTTTGATCATGTTAAATCGAGATAGGTGTGAAATTACCAAGACGTTTTACACATTAGTTATCAGAGACAGATAACCTTCAAAACGACTTTTAAACTGTCAGAATCGCCATTCGAACTTACCACCTGCATAACTGAATTCATCATGCGTAGGAGTAATGACCTGAAAGAAGGTGAACATGTATAGCATTTTAGCGGATTTTTCGTTTTATGAGTGGCGTAATAATAGCACAGTACCACATAACATGATTTGATGTCTGCAATCCGTTTACATGTTGCAGAAGCAAACGCATGAGCCCGGAGGTTCCAAACTTTTCGTGAGAGTTCTGGCAAACGTTTAAACACAGCAAACCGCGTATAAATCTCTATCGCATTGTCGGTTGTGTTAACATTCTTTTATTGATATCTACAAAATGCACACCTGTTAGTTTTAGGAGACGAATAAAGCAACTATTTTCTTATTTAAAAACTATACTGGAATTGTCTTCTGCCAGAAAGACGCTGCAAACGCTGGTCAGTCAATATAACATCAAGAATGCGTCTCAGTACAGCTCTTTCAAACTTTGTGACAATATGACTACATTTTATGTTTTTCGCTTGTGAATAAAGAAATATATGTATTACTTTTCTGATCGTGACGGCGACGATGGCAGCAGCGTTGACGATGTCAGAAGTGTTTGGACTTTGTGTTACTGTTTTCGAATGTCATATATTTTCTATGTTACTTAATCTATTGAACTAAACATTTAATAAAATATTACTATATGCCTGATTTTTAGTTACTCTGATGTACAAGGATTTACTGTCTCGTCCGCGTTAAAGAAAGTCGAGTATTCATAACGCCTTTTACAATAGAGACCTGAAGTTTAGAGGCAGACTCTTAAGCAGTTGACAGTTGATCCAAGTAAACTTAACCGGTATCAGTAAATTGAGGTTGTACGGTTTGGACTTAACCGAATATATCGGTTCGAATATGGGAAGTATATGATCAAATAATACGATGACGCGAGTCCTTAGATGACTCTGAAATACGAATATTGTTCACCAACCATTACCTCCAGTTCTCCTCGGGACACAAGCTCATTCTCCTTTCCATGTGTGGGCGGTTTAGTCGGAGATTGGGCAAATGATGCAGACATAGTGGGAGTTGATGAGAAATAATGTTCTATTTCGATTAAAGGCGAAAGGAGTCGTTCAACATCAATGCTGCAAACAGTAGAATTTTTCATCCTAACCCTATAGCGCCGAATTACTAATGAAAGGGGGGCATCAGCTAAGAATCTTGCAGTAACAATGCAACCAGTGACTGTAGCTTCAAAGCTTTGAACTTCAAGATGTTTGTTATTCAATTCATTTGAAAAAATTGAAATACTTCCCTTTAGAAGAATGTTGAGCTATTTTGCCTCGGGCTCTTTTGTCAACAGAGGTATCAACTCCGTTGAACCCCTGCTGGTTTAGCAAGCAGACGACAGGACTAGTATTGCAATGCTGTGCTGTGTTCAAATAGACGACAGACAGTACGACGGAAATTTCACAACTGTAACACTTCTTAATTACACGTTTATCGCAAGACGAAACCATTCAGACAAAGTGCAATAAAGTTCATTTGACTGAGGCAGAAATTTAGAAAATTTGATTTAGTTTCGAATTTGTCATCTGTCACAAGTAATGATTACATTTCCTAAATCATTCCAGCTACTTACCCTGGAAAATAACTACTTTCCCCTTAACCGAATCCATTTACTTTCTACCATCAAGTGAAATGGAAAAGTTAAACACAACCCTTCATGAAAAAAGTGGTAGGACTGCAAGAAAATTGACCATCTTTTGTTACAGGTCATTGCTTGACCAAACACTATGTATCTGACGTACATCTATTGATTGAAAATGGAAACACGAATTCGATATAGAAACGCTGTAATTACAACTACTTTAATTTAACAATTAAACCACCAATGACGTCATTAAGAGGATTAGTTCTCTTTCTCGTCATATCAGTCCAGAAAAGAAATGTGTGCTGTGTATCTATACTGTCTGGGTTTGACAGACTGTATCTATGTCCCAAGAAGCCTAGATTTGCTTGATTCTAACGACTGGCACAAAATTTTATGTTCATGATGTTAAAACCAGCATATTCGCAAAACTAACACGACGCAAAAATGTATACGCTTACAACGATTCTTTATTCTATGTTGAAATAGAAAATTATATTTGATAAAAAAAAAATATATATATATATATATAGTACCATCGCTAGACGATTTCTCTCGGGAAAGCAATTAACAAAAACAGCTATCACACGTGAAGGCTGAAAACAAATAACATGCGCAACGTTTAAAAATCAAAGACATTCCCTCCTGAACGGAAACTGATATAATTTGTACACAAAGAGGAAAGAAAAGGAAGTTTAAAAAGTAGATACCACAGTCAGATACATGTAGTGTGTATTTATATCGTACCGTAAATATATAGTGGACTTTTATTTCAACGTACATATATAGTGTTCTCATAGAGTACCGTACTGTACATAACTTTCATGAGTGGATTTACTTACTTTTGTTTGCTATATATTATGTGATATTTATTTCCGTAATGTTTCTTGTCGTTGTAGCATAACATTTTTTTTTTCGTCTGAGTACGTTTAACTAACGTTAGTGGAAACACCTGCATAGAAAGTAGGCAAGTATATATAAAATCATAAAACCGATTTAATGTCTTTGTTCAAAGTTGTGAAGAGACTTGTATATTGAGTTACCAGGGCGAAAAATAGCCGCCGTCTTATTTGTATCACTTTCGGTGGCCTTTTCTGGGAACAAAGTTTACAATATTTTTGTACCTATATAGATACATTACATGTGGCGCTAGTAGATGTTACTACATGTAGATGTGAAATGAAAACAATCCGTTTTCAATGCTTACCAATTTTCCGTTTAAAAATGTAGATATATAAAATATATCTGGGCCCACTAACATGCAAAACTGACTCCTGAAGATATGGAGTTGTCTTTAAACTATTTGTTAATTGCCTTCTCTTGGCACAAAATCTCACGATTCAAATACTGCTGGCACATAAAATACGAGGAGTGGTACGTACTTATTACTTACCCCAGAGTAAGTCATTGGTGAAAATTTTTTTTTTCTTTTTTTTTTTTTCCATGACGTAGCAGAAATAGATGGAGGAAGCTGCTGTTGGTCGAATTTTAATCTAAATATTAACTTAGCAGCTCAAGTCGTCAAATAAAATCCACTATTACAATAAACTAGAAATTTTTCCATGGACCCCATACCCTCCCATCAATGACACGAGCGCAAAACTTAACCGGACAGACGGACAAGGGTACAATTATGCGCCATTTCCACAGATGTGGCGGGGCATAAGTAGATGGAATCGATTCACAACTATCTCAGTTTTATCGTAAATATTGTTACTGACTGAGATGGGTACTGCCGAACTTAGATTAGAAAGAATATATATATATATATATATATATATATATATATATATATATATATATATATATATATATATATATATATATATATATATATATATACCACATACATTTAATCAATTTGATATACCAGTACTATTGGTATATCAAATTGTGATCCGCCCATGGCGCAATAATACGCATACATAAACATTCTTGGAACTGTGTGCTCTTGGGTCTATTGCTATAGATCAATGATGAATTTCCACTCGTTAATCATTAGTGACGTATGAAATAACGATAAAAAGTATTAATAATCACTGTTTTCTAAATGAATTTAGCATGGTACACAATTTAATCGCAATTCTTTTTTTTTTTTTTCGTTTTCCCCTCCCCTCTCATGCCCAAGGGACAAAATATGCTGAAATCTGGAATGAGAGAGAAAAAGAAATTGGGTTGGACAAAAAAAACACTGGAACTGAAACTGCACCAAGTAACCTACAATATCGTTCTTCATAACGGTATGTTTACACTTCCCTTGGAACCTATCTAAAGTGTTTATATTTTCAATGATACAAAGTTGCAATTGTCGGTCGAGACAGTAAGGTAAATTGTCTTGGTTAGGGCACACATATGTAATGTATTTCAGGCTTTGTTGATGTTGTTGTTGTTTCTTACACCTATTACAAGTTTCTAAAAATCTATTATTATTAATTCAATATGAAAATATCCAAAGGCTGCCACTCTCTCTGTTGACCATCGTATAAAGATAAGGGCGAAAATCCATGAAAAGACGAGAATAGCGGATGTTGTCTTGTGTAATACCACAACGTGTCTGGACTTACGAAGAATGATTGTAAATGTTAAGTCAATCCGACCAAAGGAAGAGAGAGAGAGAGAGAGAGAGAGAGAGAGAGAGAGAGAGAGAGAGAGATTTATGGTCAGTAGTAATGTTAATTAAAGCAAAATAATTACTTAGATCAACTTTAAATATATTAAAATATTTTAATTACCACTTGTTGGTTCGTCGTTTCGCTTAAATTATAGTCCACGCTAATATCCTTGCGCCTGTACGTCAATGCATTGATGAGCGTTCAGTATTCAACAATATATGTGTCTGTAGGCCTAGTGCTCTACTTTCTTCATTAAAACCATCTTTCATGAATAAATCATAAG
>JAECUM010050491.1:0-15641 GCA_016617855.1 Megalonaias nervosa | reverse complement strand
CTCCTACAGAGATCCAGGCACCCAGCTTGCGCAAAGGCTGATACCGCCCCCTATGTAGGGCTGTGTACTGGAGCCCATCTCTCCCAGTGTTCATGCATCTATAAAGATCTGAGAAGAAATTAGACGGGTTCTCATATTTCAAATATTATCACCTCACCATAATAAACCGTGGATTGTTATATATGGGCATGCCTATTTGTTTCTCCAGAATGATAACTTCCCCACAGTTTATCATTGCTTTAGCAATAAAATCAGTTAGCTTGGATACAATTTCCTTGTTGGGTATTTCATCCATACAGAGTAGGTTGTTGTTGTGATATCCCCCTTTTTGATGTTTTAAATTCTTTATGATATCTCGCTCTGTTTTATTGGCAATACATTGCACTAATACATGCTTTTTCGTAAAGCTTCCTGTTTTGCACAAGAGGCACTTAAGGCATAATTCTAATTAGGTGCCTCCTTAAAGCTACTTAACAAGTGATTCACACATCATGAAGGTATCTGAGCAGCATATTTTGAAATTTGAAAGAATTTACTCCTGCCCATTTTTTCCAAACTTCAGTCCATTCGACTTGCATGTTTCCCCATTGTACTTTTAAAATAATATTCTCGGTGTATTCTTCTCTTTTAATATTATAAATTTTTCTATTCTCCTTTTCATCCCATATGTCTTTCCTTTCCCTATATTTCTTGATTATTTGTTTTGATGTACCTATCAAAGTTGACCGTCTAGGTCACTGTGACTAAACAAATAAATGCTTTTTGCATGATAACATTGGGTTCTGCATCACAAGCCGGACCCAACTTTGTGGCTGACTTGCACATGGAGTAAGGAAGACGCATGTTGAATCCAGGTTAAGAAGATTAAAGATTAATATGGCTTCGACTGAACGAAGAAAAAAGGTTTCCGCAAAATAACTTCGGTTTTACAATACAGGTATGAAAAAAATGTGAGCAGCTTGTAATTCGGTGAAGGAATATGGTTACTAATTTTATGGTCAAAACTTCAAAGGTTAAACTCACTAGGTGAAAGAAGAAAAATATTTTGTTTGCTAAATTTTAACTACTTACAGTAAAATTGGTGAATTCTTACGAGTTTGGTAAGAAAGAAGCCTGCTGACATTGAGTTCAAAAGGTCAAAGTTTAAGGTTACCGTGACTGAAAAAAGAAATTGTTTTTGGTATAATAATACCTTTGGTTCTAGAACACGCACCCTGACCAAAGTTCGTTGAGGGCTATCCCCTATGGTACTGAAGAGGCTTATTGACTTTGGGATCCAAAAGATAAAGGGCAAAATTGTCAAAATTTTTGCAGACTAACTTTTGTTGTACAGTAATGTTAAGGCCATTAAAACCCATTGGTCAATGACTATGCACTGCTAGTGCCAACACAGAAAACTATTAAACACGGAGTGGGCGCATACTCTGCGGTTCATGGTACTCTTGTTACAGAGGTGGAGCGATATCTGAAACATTTAGAATTTTAGTCTTCGTTCTAAATGTGGGTGACTCCATAAAAAATATGCAGCCAAATATTAGTTGGCCTTTCAGTGCATTTTCATTGTATTAAGCACGAAAGAACCTAATTTTTAATTAGTATCAGCAAGAGTTACAAAGCGCGTAAAATGCTTTCTTTTTTATTTTGCACAAAACCTTCCAGTTCAGTATGTCTTTCTATTTAATCATGTAATCATCCACGTTTAGCTGAGATCTTTTGTTTTTGCTTTTTTTCCTCATTGAATAAAGACATTTTGTTTATATTGGTATTCTTATATTTTTCTTCTAACATTAGTATGTTTTCGCGTTCGCGAACATGAGTGTCTTTTGAAGGGGGGTGTTTGGGTTTTCAGTTTGCATTTAGCGTGAAAGAGTATATATACCACATATTCATTAAAATAGCATGGCTTTAAAGTGTTGTATAAAGCATTTTAATATGCTAATAATGTTGTTATATCAAATTGTGATTTGCCCATGGGGCATTAAATACGCCTTTATTAACATTCTTTCAACAGTAAGCTATCGACTTTATTGATCAATGATGAATTTCCATTGATTAAGAACAAAGGACGTAAGAAAATAACGAGAAAAATATTAACAATCCCCGTTTTTCAAAAAATTAATTTTAAACATGGTACAAAATTTGATCTAAATCATTTCTGTTTCCCCCCCCCCCCGAAAAAGGGATAAAATACACGGGAATCTGTGGAGTGAGAGAGAAAAAGAATTTGGGCTTGATCAAACCATGAAACCGAACTTAAATCAAGTAACCTAGAAAAACCTGTTTCCTCGTAACGGTATATGCACATTTTATACGTTATTTGTCTACAATGTTCACAATATCAATGATACAGAGTTGCAACAGCCTGTCGAGACTCTTGTTTACTGTGATCAATTTATATTTTTCCACTTTTTTTTCTGAAACCTATAATAAGGTTTGAAAACTTAAAATGTCCCTCCCCCCTTTTCTCTCTCACTGTTTTGGTTGGTAAGGCAGCAGACTAAACCATATAGATAGACATTAACGAAAACGCCTTTATGCTCTCTCTCTCCCTCTCTCTCTCTCTCTCTCTCTCTCTCTCTCTCTCTCTCTCTCTCTCTCTCTCTCTGTGTCTCTCTCTGTCTCTCTGAACCATTGTAGCACGAGACAGGTGCAATCTGCGAATAGACGAGCACAGCGGATTTTTGCCTGTCAAGATGTCTCTGGACTTTGAATGATGTTTAAAGTTACAGTCAAACCGACAAACGGAAAGGAGTAAGAGAGAGATGTATGGTAAAAACAATTTTATGACCAGTAGCAATGTTAATTAAAGCATAATATTGCCTTAGATGAACTGTAAATACATTTAAATGTTTTAATTACCTCTTGTTAGTCATTTCACTTCGTTTTTATTCTACATTCATTTCAATACAAACGCCGGTAAGTGAATGGATGTGGTTCAGTGTTCAAGAAGCTAGCCATGCTGTTTATGAAGTGCTCTGCTTTCTTCAGTTCAAGTTTGCATTAAACTATCTTTAATGCCTTAATAAAAAATGTGTCTTATCTTTATTAATCGATATGAATGAAAATAGAAGCACAACAAAAAAGAAAAGAGGCAACTTATCAATTTGCAAAGAGGTTTGTGAATAGCTGCAAAAGTCACATAACTACATTTTGTAGCGGACACACAGGACAGTTATGTGACGTATTCATTCATTCTGTCAATACACAGTTGCCTGTAGTCAATCTTAACTGGGACCGCTCCAGTGGCCTAAGTGGTTAGAGCGCCTGCCTCGGATGGGGGAGGTCGCGGGTTCGAACCCCGGCCGAATCATACCAAAGACATAAAAAATGGTACTAGCAGCTGCCTCGCTCGGCGCTCAGCATTAACAGTTTAGTGTTAGGACTGGTCGGCCTGGTGTCAGGATAATGTGACTGGGTGGGACATGATGCTACATGTCTGTGGCATGATGCCCCAGTACTAGACATCACTATAAACTGCCACACTGCAGACATCGTAGCGATATGATTGGAAAATTGTTACAGCTATGTTAAAAATCCAAATCACACACACACACACACACACACACACCGTTCAAAATGCAAGTATATGTATTTGTGTGTGATATAAATAAAATATATGTAAGTACGTACGCTGTATCAGTGATATACCCACTCGTTGTACATGCCTCGTTTCCTTGTAATGAAAAATTTATACATCTCTTGGTATATCAATGATACAGCATATTGCATGCAACGCATGGTGCATACGAAACAGGGAATCAGACTAGTGCCTACCATCATGGTGTCACGCGTTTGAAAGTGGGGCTAACAACAAACAACCGCATTAGCAGACAAGTGACAGAGCACTGGTAATTTGTTTTGAAGCTAAAATCTCTTTTATTGTTGGAGTGGAAACTGTCAAAATTTGAAAAATGACATCCAGAAGCTTCACCAATTCAAAATGTAACATTATGGTCAAGTCCCGACGCTCGCCTTTAATTTCAAACGTATATCCTTAATCATTTTCAGCAGTGTCAGTGTGTTGGGAGTTGGAGTGGGATAGAGTTCCTAACCTTGCCATAAATCTCCAATCATTTACATATAGTTTCATCCAGTTGGCTTCTTCATCTCTAAATTATATGCTTGGTTCATAAGTGTAATGTTAGGCGGAGTCACGTTTCAATTATTTACTTGGAACATATTAACTGAAAGGTAATGCTACTCGCCTCCCCTCTATAGATTCGTGTTTTTTGGGTTTTTTTTTTTTTTTACAAATTCAAAATACAGAACATGGATAATAGGAGGGGCGGTAAGAAGCTAACAAATAACAATTATATATTATGATAAAGAGATATTGGTTTGCTCTCTGTGCTGCTGTTCAAATATATATTCGATGGAAATGTTCTTCAGCGCGGTCCTTATAGAAATTTCAAAAATGTCAGAAAAAGTTGCACTTTTTTAATTAAATGTTGCCATATATATTAACAATGTTAGCTTTCGAACTGTACGGTGATTTTGCATATTTCATCTATCTCTACTTGTCCGACAAAAACGCATCATCGCAAGCTATACTCCTTTTTCATATCTATGCATAAACAAACACAGGTCACCAACAACACAATGTAACAATCTTCTAATACAAAACTAATGTGCCCGTTTTATCGATCGATAAGTGACTGTTTTTGGAAGAGAAATCTTGATTGTCTCATTCAAACAGCGTGAAAGGTCATGTTTGGTCTAAATGGAAATAAAAGTTTGCTCGCGCTCGCAATGATTGGTTAAGCATGTTGATGCATATTCTTGAGAAACAAGAAAATCTCCATAAAGACGGACACGAGTGATAAAGGAGCGTAGCGGGTTATCATCAGTGGCCTGCAACGATAACACAAATATTGGTATTATCTAAACTATTGTCCGCAGGGTAATGTAAAATTTAAATTTAAGGAGATATTTAGTGAAATCCGTTTAATCTTCATTTCGACTAAACACATATATTTAATTAATTTATTATTGGACTGTTTAACGACTCATTTTACTGAAAAAGAGAGCACTATTTACTTATTTCTTTGAAGACACCCCCTCAAAAAAAAAATACCAAAGAAAGATAGAAAGTTATGCAAACGAATATCGATATCCAAGAGCAACTCTTCAGATCTTAATGTCACGATAAAAACTCAAACCAATAGACGGCATTGTTAAACTTCATAACAGATTTCAATTATTCAGCCGGGAAAAATAAGGTATTGCACCAGAAGAGGTTAGTTGCCCCTGTATAGCAAGATACACAATTTTAAACGATTTATTTTATAAAATCATAACCATATTTTGTCACTATGGCATTGTCCTATGAGATATTTGCTTTCTCAGTCTTGTGGTTACGCCCGGTGAATTTTGTAATATCCTTGGGCTATTTCATCGTATCGCGAGAATGAGTCACGTCACGCCTTTTCTGCCCGATTATTATTATTATTATTATTATTATTATTATTATTATTATTAGAAATGTTTGTTGTTATAGTTGTTGTTGTGTTCTTCCATCGTTGTTAATATGCGCATTGAAATCTTCAGCGAATTACGGCATTTTGTCTGGAGAAATATTTCTGACCATTTTAACCGTATTCCCCAACTGCGATATTGAAAAGAGTATATTGCCTTACAGTTCTCGGTTTGTACGTTTCGTAACAGGGGGGCATGCAGAATCATTTTCAGGATTATATGGGACGGCGCAAACATGTAGTTGTCAGCTATTAAGTTTTACGGATGTAGGCCAAAACATTTGTAGAGGTGAAATGGGGTGGTGGGTGGGGTGAGTGCTCTTCCCCTCCCCGCCCCAATGTGCGGGTGCCCATGGTTTGTAAGACTATGTCCATCTAGAAAAAAAATGTATAACCACTGGAGTCAGTCAAACAATGTTTTCATCGGAATGGGTCCGAAGAATCAAGTTTTGAGAAAGGGGTGGGTGGGTCTAGAATTTCTTGCTACGTCACTGGTTAGCATATTTAAGCAAAAACCACTAGAAGAAGCCACATGGAATTTAATAGGCTTATCTGTACTCACACGTAGTTGTCCTACTTAGATTTTATGGTCTTTACAGTAATTTGCCTTTTTTGTTTCTTTGGTATATGCACATATTTTAACTTTTTGGACTTAAACAAAACCCTGTCAACACAAATTAGCACAACCACTTAAGACATATAAATGAAATCAGGTACGCATGTTTCTTTGTATAGTAGATGACCTGGTCGATTTTCATGCAATTATAGCACATTTTTAATATTTTCAAAAACGCCGCAGTTTTTAATTTTCTTTTCTTTTTTATTTAGAATATGTAGCAGCAGTAGAGCTGAACAGACCACTTGGCTGAAACCTTATTTATAAAAAATAAAGGTTCCTACAGAGGCTGAAAAAAAAAGGTCAATAACATAAACCGAACCTCCTAACTTTTATTATTACCATATAGTTGATAATAAATCGTTTGGGTTAGCTCATTTCCGTAACTTTTTGTTGACGTATTTTTTTTTAGATTTTTTATGCGATTCGTTTACTCGCGGGTTAATCAATTTTTTGTCGTTCAGCTCTACTGCTGCTATGAATTAAACAGCCATTATAGATATTATCAATAATGAGTATTGGAGAACCACACTCAGCTAAATTAGCTCGAGAGCGACTAGAGGCAATTGAAAAATATCTACCTGTTCGTGATTCTGTTAAGCAACAACTACAATCACGTCAGGAATCTCAAGTGGAATTTACAGAAGGTACAGAAAAATTATTTAAGCCGATTGTCGAACCAACGAAGAAAATTGTTACAGCAACTGAGGCAACACAAAGAGCTCTTGCAACATTGCCTGCTGATATTGCTGGCCATATTCAAGCAGCTCAACCACCACCACAACCACAACCACAAGCACCACAACCACAAGCACCACAACCAGCGCCTAAAAGACCAAGAACTAAGATAATAGATAAATTCACGCCTGACGGTATTGCTGCTATCAAGGACCCAAACCAAGTATTTGATATTGCCGCGTATGGATATCATGAAAGAGAGAAATATGTAAAACCAGATTATGTTAAATCTCTAAAGAGTGATCATTGGATCAAGGATGTATATCGCATCTATGCTGATATTCCAAAAATTAGATCTAGTAAAGAAACTGACGATTTTAACAAATTTGGCATGGATGTAAATAGATATGTAAAAATGGTTGAACAAGGTAAACGATTATCACCACCACCACAATTTGAATTACCAACACCACAATTTGAATTACCACCACAATTTGAATTACCAACATCACAATTTGAATTACCACAACAATTTGAATTATCACCGATATTAACACCGGTTTCTAAAATAGAACGAAAAGTACGAGATATACAACAACAAATAAAAAAATGAATACAAAAAGCACCAAAATCATTTGAGGAATCACTTCGTGATTATCCAGAATCACTAAAAACACCACCGAAACCAAGTAAAAAGAAACCACAGAAACCAAGAGAAGAGGAAGAAGAAGTATTTCAAGAAGCCCCTGGCGCAACTGGAAGTGGTTTAGGAAGTGGTCTTATTACTTGTCCCAATAATGTCATTGCTGATGTCGATCGACTAGAAATTCTCATCGGAGGAAAACGAGCTGGTAATAATTCCCCAGAAATCATTAATGAAGCAGCTGATATTTGTAAACGATTATTTAGTGGCGGCATCATGGATATTAATGTGTATCGATCCCTTATTAATGAAATCGCCGATGACTACTACAGTGATTAGATACAATTAGTGATAAAAACAGTTAATAATAAAATGATCGTGCATGGTACTCAACGTGGACCTACCATGGTCAGGGTAATAAACTCTCGATTACCTGTATACAAAACGACCTACGGAGATGGATTAGGTGATGTTATTCAGGTCTGTTTAGAAGGATAGCCCCAAAAGCAATACCGATTGCAAAGCAGCTAGGAATGAAAGCTATTGATGTTGTTCGTGAAAAAGGTATAGGCGCTGTTGGTAATCTCGCTAGCAAAGCGTTTTCAGCAATTAAAGATAGACTATCACGATTAATACGCAGACCGACCCGACCTCATCCTGTGAAATTACCTAGCACTGAAGTGATGCCAGCAAATGTCAGTAAAATAATAAATCAAGCAGCTAATCAAAAACTAGCGGAGTTAGCTGAGATCCCGATGTCGGAAAAGGAAAAAAATATAACCGCTAGTCTGATAGCAGGAAGTGGTCTTCGAGTTAGACGAAGACGATAATAATAAAGATGTTTAAGCGCATATCTGACCCCGCGTTTGACATGGACGCACCAGTTCTCAAAGATGAGTCTGTGCGCGATTATCAGTATTATTCTTATGATGCACGAGTTCCAAATCAGCGTGGACGAATCGAACTACAAGTTCAGGATACAAGTAGATATTTCCTACCCGCTGAAGCATTTATTGAAGTAGAAGGTGAACTTTTAAATAACGCTATTCCTGCAGCACCAGTAGCATATGGAGCTGAAGTTAGGGTTGGTTTTGTTAATAATGGTATTATGTCGTTATTTGATAGCGCTACGTACATGATTGACGGAAAAAATATTGAATCAATCCAGAAAGATGTTGATGTTGCCACGACAATACTAGGCCTTGCAAGATACAGCGACGATTATTCGAGATCAGCTGGTCCATCAATGATGTTTGTCAAGGATACTTCTGACCATCCTGACAGTAGAAATCAGATTATTCGACAGCCCAATGATCGAGCTGCTGCTCCTGCTGCTATTGAAGATTTATATTTTCCAAATCCAGAATTTAACTTAGGATTTGCAGCGCGTCGATCAATGTTGAAAGATAACAGAAGAGCATTTTCATGTGCAATTCCACTGTCACATATTTTTGGATTTTGTAGAAATGTCAGAAAAGTCATTTTCGGAGCCAAAAACACAGTTGTACTTGTACGAAAAGGCGATGATAATGATGCATTATGGAGACCCATTGGTGATGCTGGTATAGTAATACTAACAAAACTTTCCTTGTGGATGCCAGTGATGACTCCGTCAATATCTGAAGAAGACCGGTTGTTATCTTTCATGAGTCAAGGCGGTAAATCAACGTTATCATGGTTAACTATGACCACAGATGCTATCCAGAGTAATATTAATGGTTTATTTACGTGACAAATAGCATCACAGCAAGGTGTTTCTGCACCAAGACACATATTTATTGCGTTTCAAGATACTGCACGATTAAACACACAATTACGAAATCAAATGGTGTTTGATAAACTCGGTGTTTCTGAGGTTTCATTAAAGATAAATGGACATCAAGAACCATCCGAGGATATATTACTGAATTTCGATCAAAATCATGTAGCACGTGTATATCATCGATTAATGACATTCATGGGTCGTGATCAAAACATTGATACTGGTTTACAAATATCGCAGCTAGATTTTACAACGCTGTATCCGATCTATTACTTTTCGCTAGAACATTTAGATTTAACCAGACAATCAGTAGTTGATATACACTTCAGAGCTCGTGTAACATTGCCAGTAGCACCAGCACCATTAATTCCTAATTACAGAGCAATTGCTGTTATACTCAGCGATAAATCGATGTTACTCGAACGTGTTGGTGGACGAATGAGAGTTATTGATGCCCCAGTAGAAAACATGTAAAATATTTTCTAAACATGTAATTAGATCGTTCATAATAATTATAATGTCATATCATCACGTTAGTGTGAGTCTGACTCCTGGTCAGATTAAAAGGCTGCAATCAGCATCAAAAAATAATTGTGGAATAAAAATATCGCTAAAGCGAGAACAGATGACCGGTGCAAATAAACTGTCGTTGACCAAGCGTCAGTTTAAAAACTTCAACGACGCTAAAAAATCAAATAAAGGCGTCAAACTTAATCTTTCTGCGGGCGCCATCAAAGATATTGCTAAAACGGGTGGTATATTTCCGCTTCTTGCAGCAATACCAGCATTAATAGCAGCTGCAGCCCCAGCTGTTGCAAAGGCAGCTGCGTTAGGTGCTGCTGGAACAGCTGCTGGAATGGCGTTAATGAAAGCAACCGGACAAGGAATCAAAAAAAAGGGAAGAGGTTTAAGATTACCAGGGACTCCACATTCATGGTACGGAAAGGGTCTAAGATTACCAGGGACAGTTTACTAATATCACCCATGTCCAATTTTGATTTACTTAATGCTGCTAAGCAATTAAAAATAAAAATTTCAGAGGTGTTTTTATGCGCGATCAATTACCAAAAAAACCAAACAATATTGAAACCGGTATCATTAATCTCGATAAAAACTCTGGCCCAGGCACGCACTGGGTAGGATATGCAATTGATCCACGTGGAATTATTTATTTTGATTCGTATGGATTAGCACCACCAAAAGAATTTCTTCATTACGTTAGCAATAATACTACTCCAATCTGGTATTCAACGCTACCGACACAAAAAATAACTGATCCTCCAATATGTGGCCGTGAAACCCTCGCTATGCTTGATGCTGTATCAAAATCAACAACACCGCCTCATAAAGTCGTACACGCGTTCACTACGCTACGTCATAATACTTAAACTGATATCAGTAAATATAATGGTAGATATTTATGGAAGATCCTCAGGTAAAACTCAGAAGTTCGATTTATCTAAATATGCAACCCTTGATCAGCTCAGAAATGAAATCGATGATTTATTAAATATAACAAGTGTGGATCAAAATGAAGTTGTCGTTTTTCAGGACAAATAAGGACGATTAAAAACGAGTAATATACAACTACTAGATGTACTTATGCGAATTCCCAACGCGGTTGTTAATAATGTCGTTACTTTTACTGACCAGGGTAAAATACAGGATTCCGGTAAATCGGTTAACGATTATGTTAAGAAAACTGGTGATGTATTTACCGGTGACATTATTATGTCAGGAAGAAAAATTATGTATCTTGGAGATCCAATCGCAGATACAGACGCAGCAACAAAAAAATACGTCGATGATCAAGAATCCAAATACGTGTCAGTGCGCGGTGGTATAATGCGTGCATTTTTCGACATGAATAATAATGGTATTAATAATCTCAGAACACCAGAAACAGATTTCGACGCTGCAACGAAGAAATACGTCGACGATAGGGAAATTCCAATAACTACTTCATTAACGACTATCAATGATGGAATTGCTGCATTTAGAACTGAATATTTTAATCACGTACAAACATTTCTAAACTTTCGTAGAAATGTAAACAGAAATATTAATGACTTTTTTTGAACTCCACCAAATGTTATTAATTATCTCGCTGACATTAACGCAAGACTCAACGATATCATTAGTGGTATTCCTAACATTATTCAAAAAACTAATCTCGTTAAAATTCCTCACAAGCAGATCATTAATATCGTGTACACAGTAGCATCAGGAAAGGCAACATGGTCGCAGGAAAATAACACTTTTAAACACACTGCAGAGGTTACTGGTGCATACAGATTATCTATATTTTGTGCTGAAAAATTTATTATATTTACCACATTTCCATGGCGTCATTCAACCGATGATTTTTCTGGAATTGTGTCTATAGTGTTAAATAAAGATGTCGAGGAAACGTTTATGCTAATAGCGAATGATAAAAAGTTAACCGCAGCGACTTATTGGTGGTGTATTGAGTTTGTAGCCGAAACTCCTCAATTAGTTACCTAGATAAGTATAATGAATCAAGAGTCATTTATCGACGTTCAACGTCACAGATATGCTCAAGTATGTGAGTGTCAAACTAAACTAAAAAATATCATCGACGATTACACGATAAAAGTAAAAAAATATCGTCGTCGTATGGTTGTTATTGATATAATGGTATACTCGGTTTCTGCTGTTATTGCTGGAACTGGATTATTACTATCAACAATAACGATGACAGCGCCTGCAGTTGTAACAATTATAGTTTCAACGGCAACAACATGCGCAGGTATTTTCAGACTTTGGCTGCATATTGATTTTTCCATAACAGCTGTGTGCTGCGTAAAGTTATTTTAAGAACCGCTATATATGACTAAATCAATATCCGCTGTTACGGCTATAGACTCAGTGTTATAATATATATTTTTTGGAAACTATAAAATCTCATTTTAGACAGAAATGATGTTTCAGTTATCGTTTTCGTTAATTATTTAGTGATCTATCTGTAATCCGCTGTTAGTGAAGCAGCAAATATATTACTTAAATTTAACTGTATTATTGATAAGAGAACGATGGCCGAAATGGTAAGACGGTTGGACGTAGATCGAAGCTCTACAGACTCTCGCGTGTTCGAGTCTCCAAAAATGCTAAAGATATTATCTTGCATTTGGCGACTGATGCTATTTAATTGGGGAACCCGGAGAATTTCCTCGATATCCACAACAGACAAAATACACTCTCCTATCATACACCCTTGAGGGGTGTACCTTTTACACTCCCGGGGTTTTGTATGGGGAGAGAGTGTACAAAATCTGTTGGACGTAGACAAGATTCCCCCGTCATCACCATTTGTATATATTTCATGTTCATAGAATCATTAGGATAAGTTTATGTTTGTGCCGTCCAAAATCATAAACCATCTGTATATATTTCATAACCATACAATCATTAGGATAAGTTTATGTTTGTGCCGTCCAAAATCATAAACCATCTGTATATATTTCATAACCATATAATCATATATCATTAGGATAAGTTTATGTTTGTGTCGTCCAAAATCATAAACCATTTGTATATATTTCATAACCATATATCACACACAAAACAGCTCCCTGACAAAAAAAAGTCATGGGAGCTAATATTTATTTTTATATTAAATATAAATATAAATATAAATATAAATATATATATATATATATATATATATATATATATATATATATATATATATATATATATATATATATATATATATATATATATATATATATAATGAACCAAGAAAACATTAATGATATTATTTCTGCTATTAAAAAACTAAAACATAAGGGAATAAAAATATCTGATAATCTCGAGCCTCAGAAAATTATGTGCGATTTTGAATTACTGCAACAAAGAAAATTTGATAATAAATATACATTACCTTCAAACTACAGATTTATAAAATTAATTTATCAATCCATGCTTGAATTACTAGCTATGGTAAACGACAATCAGGTAAAGCTATTTGCACCTCTTGCACGTTCGATCGAAAATATTAAATCCGAACTGTCTCACGAGTACGAAAGAAAAAAGATTGTAGATAATCGTGTAATGCAATTAAGAAAGATTATGCTATCTGATTCTGTCAATGCTGAGAGCAGCGACGATGAAGGTGGACCCCTGACAGAGTCAGTGACTGTAATTATGACTAAACAAAACCCTTGGGAAAATTGACACAGTCGAACTATTTGTTTTTTGTTAGGAAGACAGAGTTAGACATATTCAAATACTATCCACTGATTATATGTTTTCGAAAATGCAGATTTGTATATTTTATTTGCGACACGTTGTACTGAAGGCATGCAAATACCAAAATATCTGGCAGCTGCATTAATTGATGGGAAAGTCATTTCTTGGTCTGTTTCTGTATTTATGGATTTAATAGATCTTCTTGCAAACTTTTTACATTTTCCAGTATTTCCCCGTGCAGCATTCTGACTTTGTGTAATAGCCTGTAAATTAGATAACCGATTATTATGGGGATTTCCATCAATATGATCAACTACAAGTCCATCCTTGATCAATCCAAAATGACATTCAAATACGAATTTATGTGATAAATAATTTTTATTTCCATTAGTATTGAATTTAAAATAACCAATATTATTAAGACTACCAACTGGTTTCTTTAACCGACAATTTCTAATCACACCTTCTCGCGATGCTTCATAATTGGTAAGGATTGGATGTTTCACAAATTCGTTTTGCTCCATTATATATATAATATTATTTGTCTAAATCATTGTTTTGAAATCTAACCAGATAATCTTCTTCTGTCTTTATAGGAGAGTCAGTGTTATTTTTTTTTGTCATAATATCGTTTTAGTTCTCTGTATTTTTTCCCGCCACATTTTAGACACAATTGAGTTTTTCCTCTTACTCCAACACCGCATTTCACCACACGGTATTGGTCCTGTACTTCCATTTTTGATACTTTGTGCATGATTTCCGCAGTATTTGTTCACACACGATTTATTACAAGTAGAAGTATATCCAATTTTGAGCCAAGCACATTTGTTTTGTGTTTCAAGCATATACAAAAGATTAATGTTCAATTAAATATATACTTGCCCTAATTATAATATGGAGGAATTATCCGTTATTGAACCTTTCCCTGCTAGATTTGACCTTGACAGACTATCAGAATATAAATTTAGTACTTCGATGCAGGATCTGGCATTAACGAATGTGGATGTAACCGAACGTATTCGTGAAGCAAAAAAGGAATTTCGTGACGATGGTGCAGTTCATGCATGGTCAACATTCCGAGTTGGAAATGTTACTAATATGATGAATGATAAACGAGGAAAAGTAATTATTAATCACCTTGATAATCAAAAATATTTTATTTTAATAAAATTTATTGGAAATACAGAAGAAGATATTTGGATTATTCGTGATAAGCGTGATCCAGTCCGTGTGCAGTCCGGGGGTAATATTGTTCTTTTAAGTAATAAATCTAAGCCCGGAATACTTACTGGCATTGATAAACCCTACTATATACAGAGTTATCCAGCAACTGCAGTTGTATATGGAATATTTCCGCTGAATGATAAACCTAATGTTGCGGATCTCAAACCGATGAAAATATCAAGAATAAACTGCGTAGCTGAACGAGTTACAGAACACTTTACAAACGCGATACGTGGTAATGGTTTAACTGATTTAAGACGTAAAAAAATAAACAAATGGGCAGAGTCGGTTAAAGATACCGGAGCGTCTATCAAAGATGTCGCTGAGCTAGAAAAGAAATTAAAATTCCCAATAACAGTAAAAACACTGACGGGAGAGATTTTATATAAATCGAAATATAAATCAAGAGGAGCTCCGATAGATATTATTGATCATAATTCACACGCATGGACTAATGCTGTAACGATATTTCCAGAGATAGAACGGTTAAATTTTATAACGGCGACATCTTTGATTTTATTAAAAATATCAGCAAAAGTGACCCTGTATCCGTTTGGTTATTTCAGAGTTCGGAATATGATCATTACGATCAGTTTGTACGGCCTAATGGTGATATTTACCGTACAGAATCTCTTAATGTAGAAATGGAACATCTTGCGCAGCGCCTTTGGCGTGAATATACTTCAGACGATGTCAAAATTAGACAATTATTAAATAATTGTTTTACAGTTCCATCTGTAGCGGCTCATTTCGCTCAGGAAAAAAATTTATGGAAACCAACACGATCGGAATTCCTTGAAGATGTCAAGAAAAGCTGTGTAGAATATGGTCACGGTGGATTATGGAACACCAAATACAACCATAGTGATGTTATCTCGGTTGATATGGTAGCGTGTTATCCTGGGAGTTTTCTTGGATATGGAGTATGTTCTAAATACTTTAAGAGATTCGGACATCCTACACATGACATGACCAGGGTTGCGATAAACGGACATTTACCAGATTTTGACTTAACCGGATTTGCTCATATAG
>JAECUM010050489.1:0-19899 GCA_016617855.1 Megalonaias nervosa | reverse complement strand
AACCTGTTATAACACAATGCTCAGGGTCCAAAGAATTGTGATATAAGTGGGATCAGGTTAAAAAAATTTTCAAAAAACTTCCCCATAGAAAATGTGCATTGAAATTTCATTGCCATCAGTTTTAACTAACCTCTTGATCATATATCATTTGTTTTGTTCGCAGGGTTTCATCAAACATCAAATATACTTCAGTTCTGAATTGTATACATACCAATATGGCAGAAATGGTGCATGGTGAAGTTAAGGCAACATTAAATGCAGTGCTGGGATTAAAAATCTGCTAGGAATACAAATAATCGGCTTTTCCAAGAGCATGTATTTAGGATCTTAAAATGAGATGTCACCTTAAATTAAAAAATGAGAGCCATGCTACAATCGTGTTATAAGTGGAATCGTGTTATAATGGGTTTTACCTGTATTGCAATATGTTATCCCAGTATTACATTATAACCTCTGTATAGAGAGTCTTCATTTTTAACAAAGGTAATTTATACCACTCCAATATGCAGTGCTATAATGAGGGAGTACTGTTAGTAGGAACTCTACATCTGATCTCATACGACTTTTGAATGACAAGAAATATAAAAATATGAATGAGTTGCATACCCATGATCAGCAACAACAGAATGACGGTTGTCATCATTCTGGCAGATTATGTACAAGGCTGAGGCTGCCTCCTGAACAATGCGGGAATTGGATGAATGAAGCAGGGCTGTGAAATTTCGTACTCCACCCATCTCAACAAAGTTATCCTGAAATTTATATTTAGGTAGCATAAAAACCTTCTCACAAACACAGAATATGTATTGTAAATGGACCATGTCATTTTCAGTATTCAACAGAAAATAATAACTTATGAGAATATCACTAGACCTGTTGAAACCAAAAACCCTCCAGACCTAATAAATAATTTTTGATTTAGAAGGGTTTTGGTTTACTGAGTTACATTTGTAACTTTGAAAAAAATACTGATTTAATTACTTCAGTGAGAAACCGCCAGTCTCAGTAATATTTTATCATTACTTCTGTAACACAACATGTTTTATAATGCTTGCTAATTGCATGATACATATCATAATGTTTTGTATCATCACCCAAGTACCAAGCTATGTACTGTAAACCAAAACAAACTGGCAATGCACAGATTTACCATCTCTGATACTTGGAGTTGTAATCAGACTTAAATACTATCCTCCCATATCTTTTACTGCACCTTAAAAAGTGTCAGCCGCAGTTGCGGGAGGTCATGGGTTCGAACCCCAGCAGAGTCATACCAAAGACTAATAAAAATGGTACTAACAACTGCCTCGCTAGGCGCTCAGCATTAAGTGGATAGTGTTAGGACTGGTCAGCCTAATGTCAGGATAATGTGACTAGGTGGGACATCATGCAAAATGTTTGTGGCATGATGCCCCAGTGCTAGACAACACTGTAAACTGCCACAATGAAGACATTGTAGCAATATGACTGAAATTTTTTAAAGCTATATTAAAATTCCAAATCACACACACACACACACACACACACACACACACACACACACACACACACACACACACACACACACACACACACACACACACACACACACACACCGTCAAAAACATATTCTTATTTGCTGATACTGTCAGATTGAAGACTGTTATTTATTGATATTAAAAAGAAAATAAGAAATAATGAATTAAAAACTTTTCTAACAATTTCTTATGATGACCACACACTATACTCAAGCTTTGCGGTATACACCCAGTGATAAGTCTAGCTACCAACCACTGACACAATAAATGTGTGGGCAGATCAGAGTTTATGCTGTTTGCTCAACTAATTACTCCTAACAAAAAGCATAGACCCAGATCTGCCAGTGCATTTTGCAGCAGCAGTAGGGTCAGTTGTTTGCAGCTGGACTCAACCTCTAAGCCAGAACAGACATTAAATAACAAAGCAGGATTCAGGCTTTGCTTTTATGGTTATCAACATTTTTCCAGTATCTACCAACTCTAAAATTTATATATACATTTTTTTAAAAGTTGTTAATGATCCAGTAAAATATTCAAATTTTTCTTTTCAAAAGTCATATGCTGTTCAATCTTATTTTTTAAACAACCCTATAAAAATATCAACATTTTCAAATATTTTTTTTAAAGTTCAAATGTTTCTGAGGTCAAGGTATCTGCTTTTCTTATTCATTCAATTCTTCAAAAACTTCTTACCTTTGTTAAAACAAACAATTTACACATCTCTGTTGTCAAAACCTGCATGCAACATAAGTTATCACAACAAGCTCATCATTTATTCAAATGTTATGTCAAACACTAATTTACCTATATCGATTGGATGGTGATGAGCTCAGCCAGGGCCTCACCACTCATATTAATGTCAAACACTACTTCACCACTATTGATTCAACTGTGATAAGCTCAGCCAGGGCCTTACCACTCACATTAGTGTCAAACACTACTTCACCACTATTGATTCAACTGTGATGAGCTCAGCCAGGGTCTCACCACTCACATTAATGTCAAACACTACTTCACCACTATTGATTCAACTGTGATGAGCTCAGCCAGGGCCTCACCACTCACATTAATGTCAAACACTACTTCACCACTATTGATTCAACTGTGATGAGCTCAGCCAGGGCCTCACCACTCACATTAATGTCAAACAGTATTTTGCCACTATCGATCAGATTGTAATGACCTCAGCCAGAGCCTCGCCACTCACATTAATGTCGAACAGTATTTCGCCACTATCGATCAGATTGTGATGACCTCAGCCAGGGCCTCATTGCTCACATCAATGTCAAATGGTACTTCAGCTATATCAATTGGATTGTGATGAGCTCAGTAAAGGCCTCACCATTCATGTTAATGTCAAACAGTAATCCACCTGTATGGATGGTATGGTGATGAGCTCAGCCAGGGCCTCACCACTCATGTTAATGGCAAACAATAATGTATGGATAGGATGGTGATGAGTTCAGCCAGTGCCTCACCGCTCATGTTAATGGCAAATAGCAATTTACCTGTATGGATGGTATGGTGATGAGCTCAGCCAGGGCCTCACCACTCATGTTAATGGCAAACAATAATGTATGGATAGGATGGTGATGAGCTCAGCCAGTGCCTCACCGCTCATGTTAATGGCAAATAGCAATTTACCTGTATGGATGGGATGGTGATGAGCTCTGCCAAGGCCTCAACTGCATGCTCTTTCGTAGATTCATCAGAACTCATGGACATGTCCATCAGGACATTAAGGCTGTTAATATATAAAGATGATAAATATATCTACATGTAACAAACTGCAAGTAAGCAACAATATAATGACCATTGTTTACTAACACTGACAATTCTATAAGGACAGAGCATGCAAGTTTGAACTAAATTTTATTAAATTCAAGAACCATATATACCCTTATGAGTTGTAAATTAATGTTATTGTGCCGAAATTATTTCTTCTTTAAGTCAAAGTGGCTTTGATCTTTGCCTTTTTAGCCTGAAACCAATTAGCTTCTACCTTAATTCTAGTGCAAGCTATCCAAAGTTTGGAAAAGGTACATATTGTCTAACTAACGTTATTATAAGGAATGGATAGACCATACATGCCAAGTATCCCGAATTGTCCGGGAGTCTTTTGATTTTCGACCCCATCTTTTGATCTACAGATTTGCCAACAAGATCTCCCAGAAATAAAAAAAAACTGCCAAGAATAGGTATTTCCAGCTAAAACAACATTCAATACACCATTCACGACTACCATAATCTATCAATCAAGTTATTACAATCGGAATGTTCTTTGCCTTTTCCGTCAATTCGAGAAATAAACCTTGGATGTAATTTGTCCCCATTGAGAATTATATTCTGAACTACTTTTGTTCACATGGAGCAATATGGCAGTGGAAGGAGACACATCACAATCAGAATATAGTCGGCCTTTGCTGTTGTACATTATGTAGTGTGCTCCACTGGAGGTGAATCACCAAACACATAAAAATTGATGCATATTCCTAAAACTACTTCCAGATTTATTTCATAAATTCTGGTGCCATGTTGAAACATCCGCTAATGGATTCGATGGAAAATATGCCTTCGAGAAAAAAGAAATATGTTTGCAAGTTCAACAGTGCTTGGATAGGCGAATTTAAATGTGTGAAGCGTAGTGAAAAGGAAGAAAGCTTTGCATACTGCACAGCTTGCAACACACATTTGAATATTTCTAGTGGGGGAAAAAATGATCTTACAAGGCACTTGAAAAGTATGCAGCACATTGCAAATGAGAAATCGCCACATAATGTGCCTAAAGTAACGCAAATGTTTGCACCAACATAAGTAGACAGTGTCACTAAAGCAGAGGTTCTGTTTGCTAACTTTATGGCGGAGCATAATTTACCATTCTTGGTTGATGATCATTTTAGTGAGCAGTTTAAGGTTATGTTTCCTGACTTGCAAATTGCTCAGAAATTTCGCTGCAAAAGAACTAAGGTAACAAACATTGTTAACAATGCACTGGGTCTAATGTATGACAATCAAGTAACATTACTATGCAAGGAAAACCCTTTCTCAGTGATGATGGATGAGTCTAATGACAGTGGTGATGAAAAGTACGTAGCAATTCTTGTAAGGGTGTTTGACAGTAACAGTCACAGAGTGACAACCAAATTCCTGGCTATGCCCATTTGCAATATTGGAACTGATGAAAACCTTTTCAACTGTCTTCAAGAAGTCTTAACAAGCAGACAGATTCCATGGAAGAACCTAGTAGGGTTTAGCAGTGACAATGCAAATGTAATGGTTGGAAAGAAAAATTCCATCCTCTCCAGAGTTCATGAACAGCAACCAAATGTAATCGATTTTGGGTGTATCTGCCATTTGGCCAGTACCTGTACACAGTATGGTTTGAAGAAATTGGCTGTCCCAGTTGAAGAACTTCTTGTTGACACCTACTATCACTTCACTTACAGTTCCAAGCGTAGAGAGGTGTATAAAGAATTCCTAGAGTTTACCAACACTGAAGAGTACAAACTGGTCAAGCACTGTAGCACAAGGTGGCTGTCACTCCAGAAATGCATTGCACGTTTCCTTCAACAGTGGCCAGCTCTTCAGTCATATTTCCAGAGTCATGAAGATGCTGAGAAGACGGGGAGTAGAGTGAACAGATCTGTGGAGAACCTTAAAAACCCAGAGATGAAACTGACATACCACTTTCTTCTATACATCATGGAACCACTGAATGACTTTAACACCATGTTCCAGGCTGGTGATGCTATGGTGGGATACCTCAATGTGGAGATGGAACGAATTCTACGGAAATTCATGTGAAAGTTTGTGAAGATGAGTGTTATCACTGCATTAGCCAGCATTACGGAGGTCAACTTTATGTCACCAGAAAACCAGCATGACAACTCTATGTTAGCAGTGGGTATGGAAGCCAGATGTTTCGTTCACAACAACTCAGATGACATTTCTCCAACCCAGCTGAGCTCCTTCTTTGGAGTGTGAGGTCCTTCTATGAGGAAGTTACAGCAAAGATGCTAGCCAAGTTTCCATTTAATGACCAGACCCTGAAGGCCCTTGGTTACCTGAATCCTGAGAGGAGATTGGAGATTTCAGTAGAAGCTGTGCTTCAGCTGAGTGACAGACTGGTTACAGCAACTGACAAACAGTGTCAACTTGAAGATGAGTTCAGGGACTTCCAGCTCTCCCCAGCCTCAGACCTGCCCAGTTTCACTCAGGGAGAAACACCATTGGATGTCTTCTGGGTAGACATGAGCAAAGTTACCACACCCTTGAAGAAATCCAGATTCCCAAATCTAGTGAAGCTCTCTATGGCAGCACTCAGCTTGCCACACAGTAATGCAGACCCTGAGCGCTGTTTCAGCATGTTGAGGAAGATTCAGACAGATCACCGTGGAAATTTATGTGGAAAAACTGTGTCGTCACTAATATCATGAAAGATAAATGCAAAGTGTGACTGTTTTGAGCTCAGAACTTCAAAAGATTTGTGTATCGCTGCAAAAGGAGCTTCTCTACAAGACTGAAAGACAACCAACACATGTTGAAAAAAAACCTAACTTTGTTTGAGTGTTTGAGGTTCCAGTGTGTCATTATTTTGAACCACAGTGATTCTTGTGAAGATTCTTAAATTATTTTTTGTGAGATTAATAAAATAACATATAACAAAATTAATAAAGTTCAGTAACTATTATTCATTAGAGTTATTTTACTTAGTTGTGGTATGATCTGCACTTTTGCACTCAAACTTATGAGAAAAATAATCATTACGCTAATTTCCTTGATTTGGACCCAATCTCCCTGATTTTGAACACAAATCTCCCTGATTTGTTTCCATAAAACTTGGCATGTATGGGACAGACTGACAGATGATATAATTAAATGGACAAACCTACAGATGACTTCATAGGAATGGACAGACTGACAGATAATATAATAAAATGGACAAGCATATACAGATGACTTCATAAGAATGTACAACTGACAGATGGCATCATAGCATAACACATTCTGCCAAGTGATGGATATGTATTTTTAAAAAGCTCATTTTTAAGGCATGTCTACTTTTCAAATGACCAAAATGACCTAACTACACAAATGTACATTTTATTCTTTGATAATACCATTTTTTTTCTTTGACTATTTCTACAAATAGAATATTTGTTTTCTTTTAATTTATAAACTATTACAACAGAATTTTCTGTTTTACTGAAACATCAAAAAGTTAATAAAAATTATCAATTAATGAAAATTTTCAAATAAAGTGACACACAATTATAATGAACTGGCTTTTACAGATTTCTGGATTTATGAAAGTAATCAGAGACATTTATATACAAGTAAACATATCAATATAATATAATATCAATATATCATATCATATCAACATTTCAATATAATCTATGAATTTTTTCTGTAATTCTAATCCAGCAAACAAATGTCACTGGTTTGTAGATGTTCTCAGAAACATGGTCTACTGCGTTTGATGAAAAAGTAAATTCTACCCAATTTTAATACCAAAATGTTCCTAAAATATAGAGTCATTGTACCGATGGGAAATGTCAGTGTAAATGTTACATTTTTTTAAAGATTTTAAAATGTGTTAAACAACATGTTTTGACAGCTATTCCAGTTAAACATAGATGGTAACAGGGAAGGCACTTTTTTTAAAATGATGTGTGAGGGTACTCTGGGAATTGGTGAGTTGAAAATTATAAAAAATGTTAAATTGAATCTATGGTTGACTACTCCACATTGAAAGTGCCTATGGTGGGTCCCAAGTATGGTTTACTGAAACTGCTGATAAAATAAATGTGCTAAAAAACTTTGTACACAGGGCTTAGCATGAACAGTAAATTTAAACAGTAGTTGACTATATTTGAGTTACAATGGTTACCCTGCACATTTTCTTTCAAGAAAAGTGACACTATTTAAAATTAGATGGGGCATTTACTTGCAAATGATCTATACTGAATGCAAATCAACAAACTATAAAGTCATATTCATTGCTTTTAAAGCATTACTGAAATGATGAACATTTTTTAATTTTCACAAGCATTTTCCAAAAAATAAAAATGATCTTCAAAGAAATGATTTGACAGAAAAACTTAACAGTCTGACATATGATATGTTTTTATTCATGACAGTGTAATCAGAAATCCTCAATCAGAATTCTCTTTACATGCTTTCAGCTTTTGATTACCATACCCTGAAATCCTTAAGCGATGTAAAACTTACCCTCCTTCTGCTACGATCTTGAATTTGTTGTCATCTCCTGTGGCTGCCATGGTGGACAGCTCATATGCAGCTGTCCTCTTGTCCTTCAGTCTAAAACAAAAAAGGAAGAAACATTTCACTGCCGTTTATCATATTAATTTGTTCAACTTTCCATTCTATTTTTCAACTTCTCATTACATAAGCCATTTTCCTATGATTGCAACAGTGAAAACAGACTATTCCAGCTGTCTCCCCCTTATTATATTAGGGATCCATAACTACCAACCAACAGTCCATATTATGCACTCAACAACAGTATTGAATGAATGATAGAATTTCAATTAAAACATTGTTCATAGTTTCTACAGACCTGGAGGGGTTTTATTTCAGGGCGGTTTCAAAGTTTTTCAAGTTGTCAATGACTATTGTTTTGTTACTTTGTTTATCACTGCATGAATATGCAAAAAAAGTAGAAGCAAAACATGTCATAATTGTTCAAATCTGTGTAACAGCAAAATGAGGCTAACTAATACTCATCTGGTATCTACCAGCTTGTCTTTTAACCAACACAGTTTTATCTCATTTTTACGTTTTTTTATTAGGGTTCGTAGTGGACTCTAATATTTGGGTGAAATGGCTTGTTTGTCCAACCAGGATCAGGACATAAACTGTGAGAAAAATGACAATGGTGGGTTTAGAAGTTCACAATTCAGAATGTTAAACAGTCACTTTAACCTTCTTTTTTTGAATTATTTTATGTCAGATCATGAAAATATTAATGAAATACTATTAAAACATATTATAAATTCAAACATTTATATATTTTTCTTCACCATAACCATTGTATAAGATACATACAGTAACCTAGAAGATATGTTACCACAGTTTCCATAACAGAAATCATCTTTTCATGCATTTTTTGGATGAAATATTGGATAAATATGATATAAACTGTTATTACTAAACGGACATTGATACTTCCAGTGATTCAAAATTCACTTTCAATTGTGCATGTACAACAGATTTAATTGAATCACTCACTGTTTTTCATTATAAATCATGTGTGAATTTTTGGCAGGAAATCCATTGATGATAATGTAATTTATGGCATCCAGTTAGTGCCAAATTGATTAGAGAACATAAAACTTCTTTTCCTAACTACTCATATTCCTCCTTGATGAAAAACCCAACACAATATATAATTACTATTGCACTGTACTGAATCAAAAGGGGTTGTTGAATGAAGGGAAATCAAAGCAAGACGCACTGAAAAGAGGATTATTTTGCATGAATTACATCTGATCATGAATCCTTATTTATTTGTAAAAATTTTAAAATACATAAATAACAAAAATTCAGAATTTATATTTTTGGTAATTTTTTTCAGCTAGGCTGTTTATACTCCTTATGACAAATTGAAGGAGTTCTTCAACAAATGCAAGTATTTTAAAGGATAAGTCAAACTTTTTGGCAATTCAAGGATTTGTATGAACAATGTTATTAGGTACAAAAGTACCTAACCATTGCAGTAATGGATATTTAAATACAATTGAGACTTTAAGCTGAATTATTGGGAAGTCACAGAGGACAGTATAATTTTAAAAATAATGCAGTAATTTATAATATATAGCATCACAATATTATATTCCAGCTATTACTCAGTTTACAGTGAAATAATTAATTATATTAGTCTATCTGTCATGATTCACAAAAACAATGTCACAGGTACTTAAGATCATGGCTATGCCACCTCCAAAAATATTGCTTATATCTTTTGGAAATAACATACTTTTCTTTCAGTTATACATTTGTGGTTTTCTGGTAACAAAATCTAAAACAATAGTACAGACAACATAATGAGATTGCTCAACAAGGTAAGATTGTAAATCACCAAAGCAAATGTATGACAATATTTAGGACACTATTGTGGTCAGTATTTAGGACAATATTCCAATCAATATTTAGGACAATATTCTAGTCAATATTTAGGACAATATTCCAGTCAATATTTAGGACAATTTTCAGGACAATATTTTTGGTTAATATTTAGGACATTATCCTTATCAATATTCTGGTCAATATTTACGAAAATATTCTACTAAATATGTAGTGCAATGTTCAGGATAATATTTAAGATGACATTACAGTCAGTATTTAGGACAATATTCTGGTCAGTATTTAGGATAATATTCAAATCAATATTCATAACAATATTCCTATTGATATTTAGAACAATATTTTGGTCAATACTTAGGAGAATACTCTGGTCATAATTTAGAATAATATTCAGGACAATATAAATAACTCCTAATTTATTCAGGATATTCAGACAGAGCTCAGAGTTACCATATATACTCATTTATAAGTTGAATCCAAATGAAAACAATATTAGACCCTGATCTGCCATCACATAATACACTGGCATGTTGTTTGTTTTCCTAATTGCTCCTAACAGTTTGCATAGACCAAGATCTACATTATGCAATGGCCAATCTTGGTCTGTGCAGCTTGCAGTCGGACTACTCTTATAAGTGAGTATATACAATATATAGAAACACTTGTTTTTACTTTAAAGTTATCATTTCCATTCAGGCCATAGGTGCCTCTATGCTGTTATGTTTGGAGTGGCTGTGTACAAGTCACATCTTTGGAACTGTACTAGTACTTACTTGTTGCTCTTTGCTAACATCATCACTTCTTCGATGTCTCTCTCTTGTACAAGTGTTTGCTCTATCAGGTCACCAGTCTAAAACAGACATGAAGGTGTGAATCATTAGTATGGCCACAGACTCTTCTCACTGCAAAATGCTATTACTGGCAAATAGTACAACATTTCAGTCATGCATGAGCGGCTTCCAGAATGCAGACAGTATTTACATAGTCATCTAAAATGGACACCTTTCATTAGACATTTGAAGTTTTGAAAATCCATCACTTTTCTTTTGCAGTCTCTGAGAACAGTGGCTAAAGGTGAAGATTTGGTGTGTATATTTCTCACAAGGAAAATCATTTCTGATTGATTCAGAGATTGGAGATATTCTTATATGATGGCTTGAGCAAGTTTGGCATGTGTGCTTTTGTAATGTAAGCTGTGTTCAAATATGGGAAATTTACAATATGTATGAGTATGGTTGGTGTTTTGCTTATGCAAAATCCAGGCCAGTTTCATGCGAGTTGCATGTTATAGTGTATATTGATGAATGCACCCTCAATTCTGTCATCATATGGACAGTGTATGCATAACAATCACTGACATTAAGCTAGGGCAACATGAAGTTGGATCTTGTGTAACACAAATGCCCTGAACAGAGTATATTTTGGATTCTAATGACCTAGCTCATAGTTTTAGTGGTTTTATTGTTGAAAATTACTTATGAGGATTGCAGATCATGTAAAAGAAAAGATCTTACTAAAATTCACTGCAGCGTTCAGTAAAGAATTGTGAAGACTCACAGAGTCTAAGTTTTACACTTACACAAACTTTGTATGATCCCAGCAAAGACAGTCGTATAATGCATCAACACCAGCACAGTTTGCTATTTATTAACAATTGCCAAAGAACTCATCAATGACTTTAAACCCTCTGGCAAATGTTTGCACACAGCAAACTGTGTATGATCTGAGTAGACACACAAATAATTACACACACTTATACAACTCTTAACATTCACACATACTCTATCAGGCATCACATAAAAACAATAAGAATTTTTTTCATTCAAGATGAACAATTTGTATAAGGTATTCTGAGTTGCAAACATATACTATTTAGATATAGTATTCAGTTATGTATGGGGTAGAGAAAATAAGTGCCTCACTTTAAATTAAGTTCCTTTAAAGTTTTCATTAATAACAAATGCTGAAAGATATGAATTTTACAGCATTTTAAATTTCATCTATTTGGTGAAACCATGGTACCAAGTAACCAGAGAAAACAAACGATCCTTTATGCATTTGTTGATCATAAATTGCAAATTTCCACTTCAACAATGAATGCCATAACCCAAGGGACCCATTGTGTAGCTTCACCACTGACAGGTATTATGGATCTGATTTTATCAACATAATAACATGTGTTTGATTGCACCACTAATCACCGATTCATTCTCTGGTTCTGATATATGCAATGGCATTCAAGGTCAATGGTTTTCTCGGGGTTATCACGTTTCTTCCAACTTGCAGAACTCTGTACAAATATCTGTACTGTCAACTTATAGAACACTGTACAAGTACCTATACTGTCAAGAATACTAAACGTTAAGTTAGTCAAAGAAATTTTCCTTTCCTCAAAACAAAAGGTCTTGTTTTATGAAATTAAAATATTTTAGTGAGAATATGATAAACACATAATATTTACTGATGTACAGTCAAACATATCTTACATAGTCACCTCTAGGAAATGAAAAATGACCTCTAATGGCAGCGGACTTCTTATTACTTGTTATTTTCAGAAAAAAGTTGATATGTGGGATGTGGATCAAGTTGACAAATACAATAGACACATATTCCTATGGTAAACAGCAGCATAGGAAGTTATTTTCCGCATACATTTATTTATCTAATGTGAGAAAAGGAGCTGTTTAGGGCAGGTGAGAATTAGAATGGTAAAACTTAGACCCTGCTGAACAGGCATATTAAATGATAACAGATCAAGATATATGCAATTTGCTTTTAATTATAAAGAATACAATTATAGACCCTGCTGAACATGTATGTTAAACAATGACAGATGAAGAACCATACTGAGTAGAGGTCTTCAGGGACCAATAACAGATTCCAATCCCAACATAATGGGTCCCAATTCCAATATGAAAGATTTCTTTATCATGCAAAATTCCCATTTTCAGCAATTTATTCCAGAAAATTTAATTTCTAAATTAGACAAACCTTTTGCCCACCAATCACAATTGTGAAAGAATGAAATGGGTGCATGTAATACATGTGGAAATAAACAACACCTCAATAGTGAAGTTGTACACAAGGTAGGCACATATCCCTGTAGTAAGCAGCAAAAGAGGGGCCTGCATTGTGAAGAAAACGGCCGTGTACACATTCTTGCTGGAACAGGCATCTGAAAATACCATGTTGCTACAGCCATGCTTCTGAAAATAAATATCAAACATAAATGTTAATACTTGGTCGTGACAAAACAAAAGAAATCAAATTAAACTGGTAAAAACAGAAAGTCAAATTAAGAACAAGAGCATCATGAGCAGAACAATAAGAGCCTGTCCTGTATTTAACTGTCCAATGTGTAAGCCATACTCAAAGTCTGGTGTACATTTGTGTTGTAGAACTAATATTACTGTGCAGAAACCAATTTTCTTCTCTAAGTCACCCTCAGCTTAACCACTGATCCCAAACTGAAAGGTTTCTTCCTTATCTTCAAATGCAAGCCATTCACAAAACTATGTCCATGTCTGTGTTGCAAATGTAATGTTACTGAATTCATTCTTCATATCTGTCACAGTATCCATGACATTTCTCCATTTGACCCTCAAATCAACAGGCTTTTTCCTTACTCAAGTACAAGCTATGCCCTAAGTTTTGCCTAACTCTGAAATGTAAAATTAATTTTAATGTGTGAAAATGTTCTGATGATACCTTAATATGTACTAAGTTTCAAAGCAATCCACTAAAAACTGCAATAGAAGTATTCACAAAAATTCTATCAAAAAGGGCAATAACTCTAACAAAAATCATGGGAGCACAAAGATTTGTCCATATGTATGTCTTTAGATGATGACCATAATATGGACAAAGTTTCAACTTGATCCATAAAAAATGCAAGACAAATGGTAGTACTAGTTACACTAGTGACAATGTGTCATGTACTGAATAAGTTACAGACTGAAAGAGCAATAAGTCTAAATGACACTGTCATACACTACAATAAGTTAACTTACAAGACTGAAAGTAATAAGCATATATAAAATTGTCATACACTGCAGTAAGCTAAGAGACTGAAAGACCAATAAGTCTAAATGACATTGTCATACACTGCAATAAGTTAACTTACAAGACTGAAAGAACAATAAATCTAAATGACATTGTCATACACTGCAATAGGTTACAAGACTGAAAGAACAACAAGTCTAAATGAAATTGTTATAAATTGCAATAAGTTACAAGACCGAAAGAGCAACAAGTCTAAATGAAATTGTTATAAATTGCAATAAGTTACAAGACTGAAAGAACAACAAGTCTAAATGAAATTGTTATAAACTGCAATAAGTTACAAGACTGAAAGAACAACAAGTCTAAATGAAATTGTTATAAATTGCAATAAGTTACAAGACTGAAAAAGCAATAAGTCTAAAATAAATTTCAGGAGCAAAGTGGTTTGTTGGTATGTATGTCTTCAAGTGATGACTGTATTGTTGCAACAAGTTTCATGGTAATCCATCAAAAACTGGGATTAACTGCACTCACAAGATGTCTCGTACAACGCATTAACAAAAGGGGCAACAACTCTAACAAAATTTGCAGAGCAAAGTGATGACTAGCTGCACTAACAAGACTGTTTTATACACTGCAACAAGCTACAAGGCAAAAAGAAAATTAAAGAAATAGACATGCAAAGTGATTTTTTGAAATGTGCACCTTTGGGTGATAACCTTAAAATTTACCA
The DNA here is from genome assembly GCA_016617855.1 of Megalonaias nervosa. NCBI lineage: Eukaryota > Metazoa > Mollusca > Bivalvia > Unionida > Unionidae > Megalonaias > Megalonaias nervosa. Next base: position 5,538 of record JAECUM010050489.1, on the reverse strand, counting down.
AGTTTCATGGCAATCCATCAAAACCTGAGGGGTTAGACAACTTAGTGGATGAAGGACTGAAGCACAGGCAGAAGGAATGGCTTACTGTGTAAAGGCAGGGATATAACAAGTACTGTAAAAGGTATACAATACACTCATTCCATGACCTTTCCTATGAATGACCTTGACCTTTGGGCAAGAGACTTTACTACCACATGATAAGATGTGAACCATGGAAAGGTTTCATCAAAATATATCCATTGGGATATCTGTATCATGAAACAGGGCCACTGACTTGCGTTAGCCCTTGATGTGACCTTGACATTAAGGCAGATGGTATGACCATCAATATACAAGATACTGACAAGATGTATAAAAAGGCTTTAGTGTAAAACATCTGTGTAGGTTCCACTGTTACACTATATATGGATACAGTTCACTGACATTCCTGTATTGTGTACCTTGACCTTTAAATGGGGGTGGGGGTGGCTGTGGTATGTTACACACTGTCTTGCATAAATGGTTCATGTTTCATTAAAATATCTAACTAGTTCCAAAGTTATACTATGGCTATGGATAAAAATAAGAATTGCATTTTCCCTCGCTGTGACCTTCACCCTGATGCAAGGGGGTACGACTATGGTGATTCACATTCTATACATGATAAATGTTTGGCTAAAGTTTCATTCAAATAACTTGACTGGCTAAAAGGTCATATACCCCACATGGATACAAGTAACCAAATTACATTTTCCCAGGTCATGACCTTTACCTTCAGGCAGGTTCACAACATAAGTCTAGTCATGATATATGTCTGGGAAATATTTCAGGAAACTCTCCAAGAAAGGTATGGGCCAGACAAGCAATTTTAATCAAAGCTTAGAAGGACATGCAATAACATAATATAAAATACCAAGCTTAAGATGGGGAATACAAAATTTAAGAGTATTCATACCGTAGACTGGCAACACTAAGTCACTAAGTCAAATCAGTAATCATGTAACTAATGCAAGTAATTTCACATATTATTCCAGTAAAAATCATGAAACTGATGCATGTAATTTCATATACTATTCCATGGGATATATTGTAACTGATGCAAGTTTTTTCACATATTATTCCAATAAAAATCATGTAACTGATGCATGTAATTTTACATACTGTTCCAGTGGATATCATGTAATTGATGCAAGTAATTTCACAAACTATTCCAGTGGATATCATGTAAGTGATGCAAGTAATTTCAGATACCTTCCAGTCAAATCATGCAAATGATGCAAGTTATTTCCCATATTATTCCTGAACTGATCCAAGAAAACTATTCCAGTGGAAATCTTGTAACTGATGCAACTAATTTCCTATACTATTCTAGTGGAAATAATATAACTGATGCAAGTAATTTCACATACTGTTCTAGTAGAAATCATATAACTGATGCAAGTTGTTCTTGTTGTTGTTGTTGTAAGGTTTAATGCCATTTTTCAGGAAAAGATAGGCTATACATGGCAGCCTATAACTGGTGGAAGAAGAACCCTGGAAAACGCTGGGGAAAACCACTGACCCACAAGAAGCTACTGGCAAGCTTTCTCACATACCCACATTAGCTGAGCCTGAGACTCGAACCCATGCAGACAGAGGTGAGATGGCAGTGATCCGAATGGTGAGCGCTTTAGACCACTCGGAGCCCCAATGATGCAATTAGTTTCACATACTAATCTAGTGGAAATCATGTAACTGATGCAAGTAGTTTCACATACTATTCTAGTGGAAATCACACACTATTCTAGTGAAAATCATATACATTATAATCTAGTGGAAATCATGTAACTGATGCAAGTAGTTTCACATACTATTCTAGTGGAAATCACACATTATTCTAGCGAAAATCATATACATTATAATCTAGTGGAAATCATGTAACTGACGCAAGTAATTTCACATATATTCCAGTGCAAATCATGTAACTGATGCAAGTAATTTCACATAATATTCTAGTGAAAATCAAACAACTGATTGCAAGTAATTTCACATAATATTCTAGTGGAAATTATACAACTAATGCACTGATGCAAGTAATTTCACATAATATTCTAGTGGAAATCATACAACTGATTGCAAGTAATTTCACATAATATTCTAGTGGAAATCATGTAACTGATGCAAGTAATTTCACATACTTTTCTAGTGAAAATCATACAACTGATGGGTTATTAGCTAAATTCATGCAATACTCATTTGTAGTCTTCAGTAACACATATAAATAATTTCCAGCAGACAACCAAGCTGTAGTTGGGTAGTATATCTGCTGGTTGTTAACCTTCCATGGACTGGTGTCTCTTTTGGGGGGGGGATAAAATAAAGGCCAAATACAGTGCTACCTCAATATAATACTGCTCATTTAAGCCAAACAAAATGACCTACATTTTAAGTGAGGGTGGTAGCCTGATATCAAGAAATGCTGCAACAAGGATGGGCCTTAAAGGAGCATAAAAAATAGGATATTTTATGATGTGAAATCTCATTATACAGGAGAAGCCATCTATAAAGCAGCAGTTGTTGTATAAAACTGCCGACTGCATTATGCACCAAACCACATTGTAGAGTGTTATATCCAAATTTTGTGTTATAATGATGCATGTTATAGCAGGATTCATGTAATCGGTTTTCATCAGCCTAAACTTAAAATTAAATGAACAACTAAGTATCAATTATATAAAATAAAATTCCACAAAATGTAATGAAATCCCAGACCAAAAACATGCAATATAAGAAACTTCATAGTAAACAATGTATTCAATATTCCTGCCATTGAAAATAGGATAAATTCCTGACTATTGAGTATGTAGTAAACTGTGTAAGACATTAACCTGAACATTAGAAATACAACTGGGCTAAATTACTTAATATTCTTTCCATGACTTATAAATGTACTTACAACAATTGACATCCACTCCACTGAAGCAAAGTACAAGCCTACTGCAAAAATACCTAAGCCACAGGTGCCAAATACGAAGCAAAAAACATACCGCCTGCAAAAAAAGGAGAGTAAGAAATTGACAGCCATTATGAGATGAAGTATTTAAAAGTAATATCTGGGCATAATTAAATTCTTGGGAAATAAAAAAAAAATAAACATTTTAGCCACATCAAATGTCTCCAATTATCTCCGTAATATGGAACAGTAATGCATCACTATGATTGACCATTTGATGTAAATATTATTTTTACTATTTTTTCATGCATATATACATACATATCTATTATATATGGTATCTATATATTTGTCAAAAAATGTAGAGCGAGAGGGAGAGAGACACAACACATACAAGTGAAACGTGTTTCCGATGAAGCCTCCAAGCCTGGTATATTCTGGTAGAAGATACCAACCGACCAAGACGTATACAGCACACCAGATGCCTGCATATGGGAATGTTGTCATAACTGCCAGTACAATAAACATAAAGTGGAGATACAACAGAACCTGAAATACATATTACATGCATGTCAGAGATCAAATTTGATCAAAGTATATGGTATAAAAATGTATATAATTTTACAATATACATTCCCATGAGTACTGAGTGGTACTGCCATATTTCTTGTCACTATATCAATAGCCTACCCATGAATACCTAGTGGTACTGCCATAATTCTTGTCACTATATCCATAGCCTACCCATGAATACCTAGTGGCACTGCCATATTTCCTGTCACTCTATCCATAGCCTACCCAGGAGTACCTAGTATTACTGCCATATTTTCTGTCACTATATCCATAGATTACCGAGGAGTACCTAGTAGTACTGCCATATTTCCTGTCATTGTGTCCATAGCCTACCAATGAGTACCTAGTGGCACTGCCATATTTCCCATCATGATATCAAAAGCTTTGTATAAAATGGAGTTACTGTAATCATACAATTTTCGACAATCATAAAATGTTGGTAAATTTACTGAGCAAACTAACATTAGTTAAAATATTCTATTCTGTAAAATTATGTAAAGAAAAATACAACTATGATATAAATACTAATGTCATTCCATGATAAGCAGTTCTGAAAGTCAGTAACCATGAGTACATATAAGAAGGTATACTAAGGCTGTTAGACAAACAATTCAACAGATGGATTTTAATTTAAAGAAATGTCCTGATTCAAGTTTTGTCTTTAATTTTGTTTTAACATCCTGTTAATCACAGTATGTGCATGTTTTAATGCATCAAGTGGAATAAAACAACAGTCTGTATTATTGTTCGACACAGCACAGATTTCATTAGACAGGATATACCTAACATTATGACATAATGACTTAGCACAGATTTTCTTTAGATAAAGTATACCTAACATTATGACATAATGACATAGCAAAGATTTTCATTTGTCAGGGTATGCCTAACATTATGATATAATGATATAGCATAGACTTTCATTAGACAGGGTACACCTTACATTTAAAAAAAATTGGTTCATCAAGAATGCAATTAAATTTTAGGTTCACTAAGTGCTAAAAATTAAAATTACCACAAATTTTATAACACTAAACTACTGTGAATCAAAGTAATATGAACTCAGAGTAAATGCAATAAAAAGCTAATAAAACATAAGATATGGAATTGAAACAAGACACAAAACGATGTGCTGCATATTCAGACTCAGTGAGTCTATCCAGGAGGTTGACCCAGGTGAAGAGGAAGCAAACTCCATAAGGTCAGGGTGTGATGATGTTAATATTCCAAATATGAAGTGAAGAAAACAAACTTTAACTAAAATGTGTCCCCATTTATTTATTGTCTTCATAACCCCATCCTGTGGCAGGACCCAGGGACAGGATTAGTTCTCAGAAAAGTAGAATATGTGAATATGTTATATTTCAAAAACTAAAAATAATTCAACAAGGGGTTATAAAACTACAAGTAATAAACACATGCCATAAAGGAAAACTAGTTTTGTCAGTATCCTGCAATTGTCAACTTGGAAGATTCAATAAGCCATATCAAATTCTTGCTTTGATCTAAATATTTACAGTCAGCTTGGTGTGAATGTGACTCTCTGCTTATCACCATGACTTGTTGTGTTAATATTCTGATACCTTGCAAAATGATACAGATATTGATAATCAGTTGTAGTTATTGAAATATGTTTTCATATATTAAACATTTTTTATTTATAAAAGCACTATTACTTCCAAGAATAAAATGTACAAACTTTTAAATCTGCTAAGAGCCTCTCTCTCCAGTTCAGGTGTTTGATCTCGGAATAGAGTGCTGCCTTAACTGGCGGTGGCTGACCACCACTTTTGTCAAAACTCATGGACAGGGAGCTTGAGACGGATCTGATGTCTGCATAGGACTGAAAATACAGTGGAAAAATGAATTAAATTTATTTATTAAATGGAAGGAAAAAATGGAAGTCCTGTCTTTCCTATCAAAGATCCTTAATTCCTTTGTATAGTACCAAATTCTGACTAAAACATTTTCATTTAAACTTATATAAGTGTACTGTCAGTTTAATATCAACATAATGTAAATCAAAGTCCATTGTTTCGATGTTCAAAATTTTC